>JAPYYD010003808.1:0-13744 GCA_028551405.1 Uromys caudimaculatus | reverse complement strand
ACATCTTCTATCATCCTCATGAGAAATGATTTTAAATCTGAGTCTTGCTTTTCTGGTGTGTTGGGGTATCCAGGGCTTGCTGTGGTGGGAGAGCTGGGTACTGATGGTGCTGAGTACTCTTGGTTTCTGTTCTTTATGTTCTTACCCTTGCCTTTTGCCATCTTGTTAACTCTCATGTTAGCTGATCTTACTCTGTCTGGTTGTGGCTTGCCCCTCCTGCAGGCCTCTGTGTCAGTACTCCTTGAAGACCAGCTCTCTCTGAGAGGTGTTTGGGTTTGGAGAGCTGTGGCACAGGGTTCACTCTGGGGTGCAGAAAGAAATCAGAAGGATCTTGTCCCCAGCTGTCCCTTGATTCCTATGCCCTGATGGCTCTGCAAGGGTCCCTCTTGATCCAGTGAGTTTGAACAGAAGTGGTGGGTTTGTCTGTGCTCAAAGTTGTGTCAGCACTCCTGGGATACCTGCTCTCCCCTGGAGCCTTGTGTCCCAGGCTGAGGTCCCCAGGCACAGGCCCCTGGTGGCCCAGGCAGAGGTCTCCACCCACAGATGAAACTGGAATGTTCAGAGGTTTCCTGGCCCCGGTTCTCAGGCCAGGGTTCTCTCTGCTTGAGAGGTGTTGCTCCCCTTAACCCCACTCATGGCTTTTCCAAGCTCCTGGGAGGGTATCTTTCTCCGGAGCTTGTTGGCTATGGACTCCTGTTGGCCCAGGCAGAGGTCTCCACCCACAGGTGGAAACCGGAAGGTCTAATTTATTTTGCTAATTTTAATTGTTAAATCATTCAGTTATTATAAGAACCACATGACGTGATTTTACTTTTCACACTATCATTTTTATAGATTTAATCATATTCTAGTGAATAGAAGAATATTGACCTGACTTGTTTTTTATTGTTGTGACAAAAGACTAAACAAAACCAATTTGAGGAGGAAGGGGTTAATTTCATCTTCCGTGTCTAGATAACAAACTAGTTCTAAAATAATTCAGGACATGGAGGATTAAACAGGACAGAACCTGTATTAAAGAGCTGATGAAGAATATATTGTGAATTGCTGCTATTCTCCCTGGCTTACTCTCCATGCTAAAGTTCATCTACCTTTTACATATTTTCCAGAACCACTTACCCAAGCATGACAGCACCTAGAGTTGGCTAGGATTTCTTACAATATTCATTAACTTCATAGACATGCACAAAAGTCAACCAGGGTTAGTTATCAACTGAAATTCCCTCTTACCAAATGACCTTGTCTTATGTCAAGTTGACAAAAGCCTAACAGACATAAATGTAATATGATTTATGCTGATAGTGTCTCCTAGATTGAAACAAACATCTTCATTACATAGGAAATATATCTCTATTTTAAGGGTTAAAATGAAATTATCACATGTACTCTATATTTTTCTGATGAAAGATCTTAAAATATAGAATTTTTCATAACTAAATTTTATATAATATGCTGCTACCCATAGTGACCATGATCTGTTGAACAGATTCCTCTAATCCAATTTAAACATATAATCTCCCAACTCCTTAGCTTTAGCCTATAGTAATGAACATCTTATCTTCTGCTTCTATGAATAATACTGTTACTTTTAAAATAGACAACATGTATATTTAGATATAAATATACAGGAACCTTTTAGCTCCCCAAAGTTTTTGCCAAAGTGTTCTAATGCCTGTTAGCTCCAGGAAGAGAGACATTTATATCAAACTACTTCTTCCTACTTTTTTAAAAAAATAAGTTCACATAATACTTTACCTGGTACAACTTTCAAATGTATTTTAATCATACAATCAAATGAATCAGAAACAGTTTCAGATTTGTTTTCATGACTTTCCCATGTGAATATTAATAATCCACTCAGATAAGGTCAATAGTTTCCACATGTAGCAGTGTCTGAAAATAGCAGGGCATACAGATAGTAAGAGATAGTAAAAGTTTGCATATCTAAGTAGATTCAGATCACATTCTGTGTTTTCAGAGGAAGTGTCATAGGTGGATGCCCTGTGTGTTGGCTCAGATTTTGTAGGTCTTGGTTAAACACAGTGGTGTGGCATTTTCGGATACATAACACTTTTGAATTAAAGGTTCTTACTGTCTGTATTTAATTCTGTACTAAGCTTCATGAATTATATAATTTACTTAACAAATAATTTAATCTTGATTCCTTCAAAGAACAGGAATAAACATTTACATGGAAATACAAGGAACAGAAGTTAAGGTAGTAAGATAAAAATTTCATTCCTTTAAATAGAATAGAAAGCTTCCTGGATCCCTCATAGGGAATGGAACACTGAGGCAACTGATAGACACATCGAAAGGGGATAGTCTCCAGTTAAGGCACAACCACCACTGGCCCAGAGTGTCCTAAGCAGTTGCTGACTCTACATGTTCTAGGGTAACATTTTCTATAATAAGTAGTTGAGATTTTTCAATGTACTATAGCATGGAGCAAAACGCCTATGTTCCAAATTAGAATGTTTGGAAAAAAAAGAATACTTGCAAAACAGAAACTAGGATGGTTATAGTTTTGGTTATGGATGCACCTAAAATTGGTCCCAAAGCCAATGTTTTCTCATTCAGAAAGCCCAAGTGAAAAGAATTTATTGAGTTCTTATCACCTTGTTCTCAAATATTCAAGAAATTGAGGCTGGGAAGTGATATCTTGTCCAGTTACTGACTGGAGGGCAATCAGAGAACAATACTAGTTTGACAACAAACCTTAAAGAGTGAGCAAACCAAGTCTGACAGCCTCCTGAATTCCTGGCACCAAAGATGAGCTTTGCTCCTTGAATCTGTTTCTGGTACAACCATGAAAGCAGAAAGCGAATAATGTGTAGCCCAGGTAAGATTTTCCAAGATTATGTCAGTGAATCCTTACACTGTCACTTCAAGAAACAGTGTCTTAACTGGTACTTCACATGGTTTGCCAATTCCTTCTCAGTTTGTTTTCTGTGAATTCTAGGAAATTCCTTCATTCTTACACCAAGAACATTGTTCAAGGATTGTTTCATTTTTGACATGGACATTGTACTGAACTAACTGATCCCACTTCTAGCCTAATTTGCTCCTGTAGTTCTCTCTCTCTCTCTCTCTCTCTCTCTCTCTCTCTCTCTCTTTCTCTCTCTCTCTCTCTCCCTTTCTCTCTCCTTTCCCCCTCTTTCTTTCCTTTCCTCACCTCTCTGTATGTATATGTATTTACATGAACCAACACATCACTTCAAGAAAATGGTGATAGAATTTCTACCTATAGGAATTGGTTCTGTCCTTTCACCCTGAAAGTTCTGAGAATCAAACTCAACTTTTTAACATTGGTCAGCTAGTGCCTCCATGTACTGTTCAATGTAACTGAATCACTCTATTTTGATACATGTTTGGGATTTTATCAGTTTTCAAAAGTATTTTTAAATGTACACTTGGCATTCTTCTCATGAATTTTATATTGAGGTGACCAGGAAAAAATAAACAAGAGCTTGGCTTGTTGGATTTTAATGAAGTGGATGACATTTATATATAGGAATGTCAAGGTGACAAGCATTGCTTCTGCAAAATCACCTTAACAAAATAATGATACATTATTTGCTGCTATGGATTCTTTCCCTGTACCACTTCCAACAAATACACCCAAACATATTTGCTGTTATTGCAACAAAACTTGGCTATGGCAGCTGTTTCTTTGGAACTGTTAAGAATTGCTTTTGTAATTCAATTCTTTAAAGTCCACTTCCTGTTTGGAAGCACAGAATTTCTGTTTTATGTGCATATTTTCTGGATATCCAAACAGCAGTGAAAACTGATACAAATCCAATTTTATAAATAACTTTTGCAAAGCACATGTACACAGTTCTTTTCCTACAGAGCTAATAACTATTTTTTTAACATAACTGCCAAATTCTATGGTGGGATTAGTACTGAAATTAATTGAATTCTGTCCATCATCAAATGAAAGTCTTACTTCATTTTTGTTTATCAGATTGATATCAGATTTCTAAGTCATAGCAATTGTGTTTGTAAAAAGGTAATTTAACCCCATTTCGTATTCAGGATGGACTTACTAAAGTAAACCTTAGAAACAAAACATTATTATATGTAACGTTTCAAATCAATATTGGAGATTCAGGTTCACATGACTTTAAATGGGATGGCTAACTAAACAAAAACAACATGGATTTAGGTCACAGAATCATAATCCTTTTGGGACTATACCTAAGGCAAATTCCACTTTTGGAGTTGAAGGGAAATTAGAGAAGTTTAGGGTAGATAAAATGTTTCAATTCAGGAATTTAAAAGAAACAAGACAAACTATTGAACATCTGTTCCATGTAATCACATAGGAAAATACAACATCTTGAAATGGAACTCCAAGAAAATAAAATCACAACTTTCCTGAAGTGTGTTTAAGTTTTACTGCCTTTGAATGACTTTTGTTGATAGTTTTTCAGAAAACCTTAAAAACAAAACAAAATCTTTAGAATATTACAATGATTACAACTACAATAATCAAATGCACAAAACATGATTAATCTGTAGTTGAATCTGCCCTTAATTTTTTTTAATTTTTATTTTTTGATGCTTTATTTACATTTCCATTGTTTCCCCCTTTCTAGGTCTCCTCTTTGGAAACCCCCTATCCCCTCCCCTTCCCCTGCCTCTATAAGGGTATTCCACCTCCCACCCACCCGCCCATCCACTCCCATATTCCCACCTTGACATTCCCCTTTACTGGGGCCTCTAACACCCTCAGGCCCAAGGGCCTCTCTTCTCCCTGATGGCCAACAAGGCCCTTCTCTGCCACATTATGTGATCTGAGCCATGGGTCAGTCGATGTGCATTCTTTGGTTGGTGGTCCAGCCTCCAGGAGGACCAGGGGGTCAGGCCAGCTGACACTGTGGCTCCCTCCATGGGGCTGCAAACTCCCTCAGCTCCTCAGTCCCTTCTCCAACTCCTCCATCTGGGACCTCACTCTTAGTCCAGCGGTTACTGTAAAGTGAAACTTGGATATTCCGGACTTTTGGGCTAATATCCACTTATCAGTGAGTACATACCATGTTCATTCTTTTGTGACTGAGTTACCTCCCTCTGCCCTTAAATTTTTAGTGCCTACTTCCTGGATGGAGTTACTGTATCTATTTTATCTTCCTCTATCTTGGTTCTCCTTGATGGTTGACAGAACAATGATGTGTACACTTAGTGGTCTGGAACACACAGTGAGTGCATCAACTCAAAATCTAGTTCATGCAAGAAAAATCCTTTATTAGAAATGTGCTCTCTCTATGGATTCTCTTGGTCACGTGATCCAAGGATCACATGACAATAGAAGGACTACTAATAGTGAGATAGCATCAACTAGCTGTTGAGAGCTACTAGCCTTTGAAGCTCTTCTCAACCTAGATGTGAATCATATGCAATGAAGACAGAACATTAAAGACAGAAATTCTCTGTAATACCAGTTTAGCTGTTTCGAACCAATTTACAGATGCGCCATCTGCTAGCATGGCAATATTTTTTTTAAATGCCTGACTGAAAAGCTTCATTTCACATTGAATCCATGATCAGTGGTCCTATGGGATGTACTTATTGGATGCAAAGGCAAGTGATAGTTAACATACATAAACATTTTATGAGAGTTTAATTTCAACACTAGGAAGGCTGGTAATTTATAAATTTAAAAGTGTTAGGAAAATATGTTTTCAACAACATGCAAATATAAGTTTTGTTATTTGGCTACCAAATGGAAAGTTGGGATTTGGATCCCCAGATTTTTATACATACATATATACACACATACATATATATGTAAATATATAGGAAAGAATAACTAAAACTTTATGTCAGAATAAATATATCTTATTATGTACAAAGAAAAGCATGGGCTGGGCAGTGGTGGCAAATACCTTTAATCCCAGCACTTGGGAGGCAGAGACAGGTGGATTTCTGAGTTTGAGGCCAGCCTGGTCTACAGAGTGAGTTCCAGGACAGCCAGGGCTACACAGAGAAACCCTGTCTCAAAAAACAAAAACAAAAACAAAATCAAAAAAATGTTAAAAAAAAAAAAAAAGAAAAGAAAAGAGAGAAGCATGGAATGTGGAGTGTTCTATACCTTCATAAACTCTTCAATGTATCTTAGCTAATATGAATGTAACCTTGGTTTACCTAAATTATTTCATAATGATCTTTTTTTTTAATTATAGTTTTTGTCTCTTATAAATTTACCTTGGGAAAAAAATCCACACACACGTCCTGTGAATACATTGTTATTTTACCATGATATTGCTTTGAAAATAATTTCCATTGTTAAGAAGATAACCTGTTAATATAATATTATTAATCAAAATGTCAAAAATATAATGTACATTATTTCGGATTATCTAGGTGAGAAAAAACAAAATATCAGAAGAATTTGTAATTATTATGAAGATTAATAGAGAATGTAAATTAGATAGTTTTGCAAAAAAATATGTATGAATAGATAAAAACATTCTGATAATTATATGTCTTACTTATTGGCTTAATAATATCATTGATTAGCTCACTAATGTCATGGAATTAAATAATCTTTTTTTGTAGGCTTCCTTCTAGAATAAATTGCAATCTCATGTATGTTATGCCTTCATTTTGGGCCCTGATTATACTTTTCATTGCATTTATGCTGATACCCAGCCTGCAAGAGGAACCCCCAACTTCCGAATCAAAATGAGCATAGCTAAGGACCAAGCATCATGGTAGCCTTAAAACTTATCCTTACAACTAGTACATATCTCTTCTGCCCACATCATACTGATCCAAGACAAATAGCCAAGCTGGCACTAGTGTGGACAGCTTGCTTAATCATTGTAGAGAAAATTAATAACAGCACTGCTGGTAGCCAGAATGTGTTATTCCCAGACTGAATACAAATAGCATTCAAATAAGTCCATAGTGCAAGCTTATTTGGAACAGGACAAGAACAAAAAACTCCCCTTGATCTCATCAATGACAGAGCATAGTATCCTTTCACATAACAGGTTTGCTGCTTTCACCAAGGACAGTTATCTCCCTCATTTAAGGTCCCTTCTAGGTAAAACATAAAATGTACACAATTGATAAGTTTTCTCAGCATCTAGGAAGAATCAAACTAGAAGCCCCAGAATCCCACATATTTCCCAGGAACAATGTACACAGGTCTTAGTTCTACCAAATACTTGATTCTACTGACTCAAATGTTCTGATGTTGTAACCGACAGTGTGAGATATAATTTCCGTTACCCTAGAAAGTTAGTGTGGCCTAACTTTTTGGATTTCAAGTATGTCTTCAAGTAGTCTTTGATACATCGTCAACAATGAATCAAGTCAATGTGTATCAATAGCAGATACGATATGTAAGATTAATTAACTTTAAATTGTATTGTCATGTGTAAAGCATTCTAGCAATTGTGTCCTATGCTTCTAGTGTCTGTGCTATTTATTTACATTGTTGCATGACTAATTGGAAGCTGCTTTGAAAAGTATTCAGAGATTAAATTTAATCTTTCTTCATATTTAATATATTTTATATGAATATGTTATAGCATATTTTCATTAATTCCAAATTATATACCTTTATTAAAGACACAATTATCTTTCTCAAACTTGGAGAAAATATAGAATACATATTTACTGAGTTCTCTAATGGTAAGCATCAGTTATTTGAAAGTAATTTATTCGAAATAAACTTTCTTAGAGCTCATTTTAGGAACTCATTTCATAGAAGTTTGCTAAAATATTAGTGCATATTACCCTTCAGAACTAATATGTTAGAAACTAGCCTCTTCAGAGCATATGAATGGGATTAGTCTCTTTATAGTGAAGGCTTTATAAGGCTTATTCACACTGTTTGACATGAGAAGACACATTAAAAGGCAGGAGCTAAGTATTGAATGAAAGTTTAGAGGCACAAAGAGTGCAAAACACAACTGAAATACTGCACTACAGACTAAAGTACTATGGAAAAGCAAAATGGTGGCAGATCACACAACCACTCCAATTGGAGCTTCTAATAAGACCATGTACACAGTGCAGAGGTGATGATTCCTGCTTAGGGAAATGAGAAATTCTATAACAAACTGAGGGTCTTAGTCCCTCTTAGATGTGAAATATGTTATCCCACAGCCTTGACAAAAACAGGTAAATAATTTTCCAGGTCATATCAATAAATATAGAATCATAAACCACTCAGCAAACAAAAGCAGAGAAATAATTCTACCCCCATATATTTGGTGTCCTTCAGTGCTTCCACGGTATTCATAAAATCTCACAGAATCTCTTCCTACAAAAGAAAATAAACTGGACCATCTTGTGTTGAAACAGACAAGAAAGAAGCAGAGGAGCAGGTATGAGTAATCTATGTGACTCAACAGCAGAAAATTGAAGTCCTCTCAGCCATGAGAAGGGTCAAAACAGGACCACATTGCCTCAGATGCTTGAGTTAAACAACAATAACATCAAAAAGTAAAATAAACACAAATCAATTGTGTTTTGAAAAGACACATAAAAAGTGAATTTTGCTTCCTTGTGGAAATTACATTCCTTGAAAGTGAGCTGAAGAATGAAGAGGCTGAATAACACGAAAGTAGCCGAATGTTCATTTGATGCTTTGC
The DNA here is from genome assembly GCA_028551405.1 of Uromys caudimaculatus. Lineage (NCBI taxonomy): Eukaryota > Metazoa > Chordata > Mammalia > Rodentia > Muridae > Uromys > Uromys caudimaculatus. Next base: position 5,132 of record JAPYYD010003808.1, on the reverse strand, counting down.
AGACAGGGTTAAGGAAAAGTCTTGGCCCAAGACAAATAGGGTTAGTTCCAACTGACTACATGTCCAGTACACAGTGACTAATCTCTCATGAATGTTTATGTAACTCTTGGGTGGGTAACAACATAGTCAAACCAGAACTCTGTTAAAATAACAAGGATAAACTACAAGAAACTTAATTGTTCTACAACTTTGACAAGTACATCCCTGATCACATTGGTTAAATACTACAAAACAAACTGATTTATTTATTCTAAATGATAAACTTAATGAGGTCAACATGAGGTAGATAATCTTGCTTTAATTAAAAATGTGTCACCTATTAAATTAGAATGGAATGCATGCTTTAAGTCAAAGGAGGAATAGAAAATATTCATCATAATGATGAAAGAAATAACAGTAAATATTTTAAGAGAAAAAATGCAAAAGATTTGACAAACTATTCATTATTGTATAAACATGTTTCAGATGAATGAATAGTTTAAATAGATAGTCGTAGATTTCTATCAATCAAAATGGCAACATAATCAAAAGTTTAGTGAAGCTAGAATGCAAAGAGAGATATATTATATTCAACAGCATTTAAAGAATATAATCTGATGGAATAGGGTTCATTTCAAAGGGCTACATGTTAAAAGGCATTTTCATAAATAATGTATTCCAATTTTAAATTTAGCAATGAAGTGTAGACCTAATTGTAGTATTGGCCTAAGAAAGTAGCACTCATAAATTGAATGAAGTACTAGAGTCAGGCACAGTGGCACACATTTCTTATGAGAACAATTGGGAGGTCTTATAGGCAGGAAGATTGAAATTTCAAGGTCTTTTATTAGCTAGATATTAAGTTCAAAGCCATCCACAGATTTGTGAGACCTCATGTCAAAAACAAAACAAAATGAATTAAAGAATTTGAAAACTCACTTCTAAAACAATGTTATGCTACATTTTAGGAAAAATGCTAGAAGTAAATGGGGAAATTGCAGATTATGCCACTGGAACAAATAGATCATGACACATGGGAGTCAATATGCTTTATATTAAAAGAGAAACAGAGACCTCTGAACAGCACCTACTGGCTTTCTCTCCTAGCTATGATTTGTAATACCTCCACAGACATTAGAAACCAAAGTTTCTTATACATGTGAATGTGCTTCGTTAAATGTTAGTGAGACAGTGTACAGTTGAGAATACTGACGCCAACCTACTTATGTATCTATTTTAAAGTTCAGGATTCTATAATGGCCAAGAATTTATTCTGATGTTTCTGGTGTCTGCTTGTGTGATATTTTCAGATTCCTTTTCTATAGTTAGTTTTGTCCCCTGCTCTGCTATTCCTGAATTTTCTGACTCTTAAAAGGATAGAAGTTGGCACTATCCTTGGGAAATCTGGTTGAATTTCTTTTCTTATTTCCAATACTTTTGCTGTGCTTACTCACAGCAAAGTGTGGAAACACTTTGTTTCAGTTGAGTTAATAGCAATGAAACTATGGAACTAAATTGGAAATAGTTGTCTTGGTAGTAATCGTTAGGTTTCATGGGCTTTTAGCTTGGGTCAAAAAAGTGATAAAGTTGATAAATAGTTCAATAAATAAAAATGACACTAATTAATGAGAATTATTTCACCATGCCCATTAAAACAGAAAATAATAAAGGAGGTGATTACAGCCATGCCTAAAGCTAAATTATGTCAATACAGCGGGCAAACATAAAGCAGATAATTCTAGGTAGAGTTAGGGGAAATTGGAATCTTGAATACTGAGTAGCCTGGAGAACACAGAAGTGGTCTGGGACCAAAACACTGGAGAAGGGGTGAGCTGATCAGCTTCCCTTACAGCTTCAGTGGTATACATCTGACAAAAATTCTTGGTCTACAAATTACTGTCTGACGTCATTTGAAATGTGTTTCTGCATAGACTATAATATTATAGAGAGAAAATAGGTAGATTTTAAACATTGGGACCCTTTCCTTCTACTGAGTTACCTTCTCTAGCTTTCATAGGAAAGGAGGTGCCTAGTCTTACAGTCACTTGATTTAACATTGCTGGTTGATTTCCATGGGAAGCCTGCTCTTTGCTGAAGAGAAAGGGTAGAGTAGTGGAAGGGGCAGAGAAGGAGGAAAAAGGGGTGGTGGAGAGGTGGTGAGAAGAGAGGAAGGAGGAGAAACTGCAGTCAGGATGTAAATACACATACATACATACATACATACATACATACATACATACATACATACATTCGTAAACAAAGAAACAAACATAATTTTCATTCACAAGCTTGCTGGGAACCAATCACAGACGTTAGAGGTAAATGTTCCATGTACTAAGTAAAAGAGGTTTACCTGTCTTCCAGTTTGGGCCAGTATACTGATTCTTGTGCTTTTTACATCTTATTTAGTGTGACTTATTCTTGTTCCCTTTATAAATTTTAATGTTTCAAGGCACATTTCACTATTTTATTTTTCAGGAACAGGTTCTTTGGCAAATTACCTACTTTCAGTCTACATTTAGTCTTGTTCATCATTTACTTTAATGCAGTGTCAAGAATTACAGTTCCAGTAACACTATAGTTTTCTCCAATATGTTTTGCAAGCTGCATGGTTTATTATTAATTTTTGAACTGTCATTCTTTAATTTGAGTTGTCTTCAAATTAATTTTATATGTATTTTGTCAGTCTCCTGAACCTCGGTGTTTAAGGATCTCTCCGTTAAACCAGTTGTCTGAGTATATACATTTTTATGAATTTTTATACTTGGCATCAATAAAACCTTCAAAATATACATTCAGCACTCTCAAACACTAAAGTGTAAAATGACTTATGGAACAATAACTTGGTAAGATACCCAAAGAATAGTACCATGATTTATATTCTGAATATGTGTGATATTATTTCCCTTGAAGTTCCCTGCATTCAGATCTTCCTCAAATTTATGTTGTTACAGTATATTCTGGTAAAATGATGTGAACTTCCAAGTCACTTCATTTCAATGACCACATTTCACTGACAGTAGGATAATTTTCCCCTCAGGCATTGACATCTTACCACAATTGCCACCTTTCAGCATTTTCAATTATCACTTTACTGATTGACACCTTTGAACATTTGTCAACATGTTCAGTTTTTTTTTTTTTTTCTAGTTGACATAAGCACATTTTGAAGCAGTCAGGCAAGTCAATAAGGTGGACTGTTCAGAGACATCATTCTGGCAGCCAACAATGAGACAAGCTGGCCAGAAAAGAAAAAAGAAATATGCTGAGATCTTATATTTAGCAATTGCATGTTAGAGACCAGCTAGTGAGAAATCCACAATAGTTTTAGCAAGGGAGTTGACAAATGAAAGGCAAATAATACTGCAGAATATACAACTGACCATGTGTACAAATCAGATAAATATATAAATGTGTGTGTTTTCAGATATGTACATATGGTGTGTTGTTTCTATGTAGGTATATATTCACATATTTTGTGTGGGTGTGTGTGTTGTTTTGCTGTGTATGGGTGCATGTGTGTGTGGAGGAGTCAAATTAAGAGACCTTTGGCATTGTGAGGCATTTGACCATGACTTTGTTAATACAAATTTCTGATAGGCCTTTTAATGATGATTTGGGCTCCTACTAATGTAGTTGAGGGAAAAATCAGAGTCATTTCTAGAACAATCTAATGTTTTTTTAAATCCAGGTAGAACTAGTAACAGACAATTCACTCAGAGTCATTACTGTGGGATCATCACTGCTATATTATCCATATAACTGAGCTACTATACAATAACAAAGACTAATAAGCTTTATACATCTATGTACTATGTAATATGTGTGAACTTGATATTTTGTGATGTCCATGCAAATACAGAAATAAAATTTCATAAAATTTATAGTTAAATTGTTAACATATAATTATAAGTATAAAGACAGATACAATTTTATCAACTACACACACAAACACACACACACACACACACACACACACACACACAAAACAAACCACCCTTTCAAACATTAAATTTTAGATGAAAACCTCTGATTGCTAATTATACATGAATGGATAGTTTGAAAACAGAAATATAGACCAGCGTATATAGAGAAATATATTTACCATTATATGTAACTTTTATATAACAGAATTATGTTTTAATTCATAGATAAAGTTGATACAAAGTGGAGAGGCCTGCATTTCTATTGCTAAATGAACTTTTAGATCTCTAGCTATAAGCTTTTGTGATGGTATCTCCAAACCATAATTATATTGCATCAGTTATAAACTATTTTGAAACTAAGATATCATACTTTATCACTGGAGAAAAACTGGATATTTTCAGATATGAAGCTTAACCATATTTGAATACTAATTAATAAAAATGTAGACATTCGGATGATGTGATAAATAAAAAAGAATCTTCCCAGTAGGGAAAGTTGTTTGCATAGATATATTAAAGTGTTTGAGTCACTAAATTTGTGCTTTGGAGAAATTCAATATTAAAACCTGCATGGAAGGAAAAATTAATTACCTTAGTACAATCACCAAAGGGGAATTCCTTTTGTTATGATAAGTTACTTTTAGTTTGAATTAGTTTTGAATTAACCCAATTTCACATCACCATTCAAGTGTGATATTAAATTGAGTAAGTTAAGTGGCGTGAAAATACTTTTATAAAAATATTATGGTAACAATAAAAGATGTAAAAATGTTCATTTTAGAATATATTAATTATATAATAAATATCATATATCTATTAAATCAATATTAAAATAGATGTCTCTTAAATCTGTTATTAATAGAGTTTATCAATAATTGAGAATATTATGACAGTAAACTAACTATATAGTTCATTATAAATTCTTTGGCAAAAAGGTTACATGATTTGAAAGATGCTTTCGAAAGGACAGTAAATGCTTCATAAATGTTAAATTTTATAATATAATCTAGAACAAAAGCTTGTAGTATATTGCTAACATAGGTTTTCTTTTGAATATTCTTGCATGTATAAACCAGTATTCCTGTTCTCTGTATTTTTATTTTATTTTATTTTATTTTTTATTTTTGATACTTTATTTACATTTCCAATGTTTCCCCTTTTCTGGGTCTCCTCTTTGGAAACCCCCTATCCCCTCCCCATCTCCGCCTCTATGAAGGAATTCCACCT
>JAPYYD010003807.1:0-13745 GCA_028551405.1 Uromys caudimaculatus | reverse complement strand
AAGCAATATACTCTGTTGCATAAAGAAAAATAAAGTAGTTGTGTGTTGAGTTTGCCCTGGTCATTATCTAGTGGATTAAAAGCTTCAAAATTAATATTGAAGAAAAATAAAAGTAGTCCATTTTCAGTTTCCTTCAAATAATCAAGAGTATCTCTGCAAATTCTTTTTATGATACATGGGAAAATTTTGAATAACAATGATCTCTGATCTCCAAAAGACACTGTTACTGTCACTTGTCTGAAGGTCACTTTATGCATTAGAACTTCACCTTTTCCTTAGCTTTTAACACATCACCTCTGCAAGCACACTTGATGATCACAGAATTTTAAATTTTATCCAAATGCTTCTAATCATTTTATTACTATTATTTATTTGTCAATAATATAGTTAGTGAGAAATAAAAAAGGCAATAGAAGGAATACCAGGTGATTCAGTCGGGAAACCTCCAATAATCTGTATATGATCTCTCAATCGGGGGCAATTGCTGGTCACAGGGAGATATGAACTGCATATTTCACATGGACTCAGAGATATGGCTACATTTACAATTTTTGTTACAAAACAGAATCTACATAGGCTGGAATAAACAGATTATTTTTTAAAGTTGCCAAATTTCTTACTGCTTATGAGAAATCTTCACCCACACACACAAAAGAAAAATACTTTTGTGACAGCAGTTTTCGTAAAGAAAATGAATTGCTCTTTGAATGTGTTTTGTTTAATTTTGGAATTGTTTCTGTTTGTAACTGTTTTGATCCAACACAAATCCTTGTAATATATCGAGCCTAATTCCTGTGCAGGTCAGAGCAGAACATTGGATCCCCTGAAACTGGAGTTATGGACGGCTATGAGCTATCACATGGGTGCTGGGAATCATTAAATTATTTCTTGTGCTAGTAGGATTCTCTATGATTACCAAATGATCTTTTCACTTATTTTCTACAAAAGCAACATATTCAGAGAATTGTTGTGTTTCTCTTTTTTAGGAAAATTATGTTTCACGGGTGGAAATCACAGGAGTTTCTTTTATTGTTTTATCAAACATCATACTCATTCATAACGAGATGCTCTCATGTACCTGAAGGCTGTACTAAAGTTATTAATTGTGAAATTAAAGAATGAAATACTTTTTAGTTATTTTGCTTTAGTGTGCATGTAACATTAAGACTAAATGATGAAAACATTTAGAATTCAGGATTAGACCACTGAACTCAGCTAGTCTTTCCTTAGATTTCCCTGTTTCTTACCTTGGAGTGCTCTTGGAGCTTCCTCACGGCCAGGACAGAACCACAGTTGGTAATGGTAATCATCAGTGTTCTGGGAGCCAAAAAGAACCAATTGTCACAAAAAATATGACAGTAGAGTCTTGAAGAATCCAGTGATTTTCTTTACATACAATTTCTAGCTCTCTAGCTTGGAAATTATTAGGACCAGTATTAAAAACATGTCTTCTGACCACAGTTTTCAGTCATTAGAAGACTACCTTGATTTCAGGAAAAAACTCTTGAGTACTTGCCTTTCCTCTCTGAGGGAACCTTGATCTAATGATCCATAGTAGAATAAGAAATTGCATTCAGCCATCAACACTAACCATACCAGTGTTATTTCAGAATTACTCACAAAGGACTCTCCAGTCTGTCAGTGGAATATTGAACAATGATTTGACGTGAGCACACAACCTAGTACTCACAGAGTCATATACTCGCAGTGATTAGGATGACTTCATAAAAGAACATTTGAAAGATATAGTTACTTAGGCAACAGTGAGAAAAATAGACAAAAAACACAGAGTCTCTGAGGGGGCCTAGCAGTACACACAACCATTGGCTTTCATTCAGGGATAGCCAATCTGTGGAGAGGACAGAGATGTATCTAACCTGGAAAATAGGCCACATACTGGAAAGAAGTTCCACAACATAATTATTCCACACAGAGTTATGGATCCTTTTGAAACAATGATATAAATCGAACATTCTCTTGAAATAGTTAGCAACCTCCAGGAGTGACTAAAGTAATACTGTACTCAAATTGGAGATATCATTAATTGTACTTTCTTCTTGATTCATGAAAAAATCAAGGAATTGCCCCATAGAGTTCTTAAGTTTTACCCTAGGGTCAAAATCCACTTAAGCAGACACTCATACCTCCACCCACTCAAACATATAAGGAGTGGAAAGATTGAGACAGAGAGAGAGAGAGAGAGAGAGAGAGAGAGAGAGAGAGAGAGAGGGAGGGAGATATGTAGACAGAGAAACAGACTGACACTCAGAAGGTCATCATACAAACTCACAGGAAGTGATAAAGAGGAATATACTCTCATTCACAGAAGGAGAGAGAGAGAGAGACAGAGAGAGAGAGAGAGAGAGAGAAAGAGAAAGAGAGAGAGAGAATGAATTACACAGAGGTACACATGCACATTTAAAACCAGAAAGAGCAAATATACAGGTAAGTATGCAGAGAGAAAGAACATTGGAAGAAATACACAAACACATTTATTAATCATTACAACAACAACAACAACACTCAGAGAAATGAAAACAAGAAGAAATGGAAGAGGAATTATATACCATAAAGAAAGTGCCATGCATTTTTATGTACAGAGAGAAAGATAGAAATACAAAGAGGCAGACACAAAGATCTTGTTGCCTCTAAGACTGGCAACCTTTAAATCAGGTGTGTGTATTACAATGCATCTTTATTGTCTAGTGATAGTAAAAGTATAGCTCAATACCACTGGGTATGAGTTTCATTTCTCTGGAAATGTAGACAAGATTTTCAAGAAAAGGTCCCTCTCGAGACTATTATTATATCTTAGATGACTTTAGTTCCAAAAGGAGAAGATTGTAAAATATGATTTGTAAATTTATCATGATTAAGTTTCATCTGTATTATTTGTATGCATACACATTTGTACATATGTGGATCTCAAACACAAAATTCAACTTTAACTGAAAGTAAATTGAAAATAACTTACAGGCATTCTTATCATTGGTAGTAACTTCTCAATTATATCATTCACTGTATCAGTGATTGTTGCTGTTACACACAAAGGCTATGAAAAGTACAGAGAAAAATGGTATAAAAATAACTTTGAAGCTCATGATTACGAAAGTAGTAACTGTCCAATCATTACAATCTACAATCTGTAATGGCAACTCTAACATAGAATAAACATCTTGTTTTTGTCCCTTGAGAAAACTTTGGAAACCTGTCAGTCTAACATATTCATCACAAAATTAACTACATGGGTACTTAGTATTCAAACAAACTGTAACAGGTTGTGTATGATAAAGGGAGACTGAGTAGCCATGGGTGCAGGCGCTCAGCATCCTGATTTTTCTTTCATTATGGTAGCGGACAGGCAGGGAGGGCGGTTAAAATAGAGCACAATGCTTTGCTTCCTCCCCATCTACACTTCCATCATTTCACACCCTTATTTTCATGCACAGAATGTGCATCATTTTGAGAAAGTGATAGATAGTAGCTGCATTTAAAAAGAAAACAACAGACAAAAACAACAAAACAACAAAAAAGAAAATTAAAAATCAAAACGACTCTTGCCTCTCTCTTGCTCATGTGCAATACTGAGCATTTGCCAGAGATGAAATCAAGTAGCCGAGGCAAGAGAGCATTTCCCTACAGGGCTCTCTGCTCTTCTGCTTTGCTCTGTCCTGAGGACACTTCTGGTTCAGCCAAGGCAGTGAGAGTGTCCTCCTAATTTATGTCACTGGTTAGAAATTACTTTTATACTACATTTTTCTCTTTAATTACTGGTTTATATAACATAGATAGTATGAAGGTCAAATTCTGTCATGATCAGTATACACACCTTGGTAAATTTAGTTCCATTTCAACAGTGACATGTTAGAATGTCATTCTAGATACATTTTATACCCATTAGCATTCATAAAACTCAGAGAGATCATGATTGTCTGAGCTACATTCTATTCTGATTTGTAGTAGGAATTTTCTTCAGTGCTCTGCATGCTACATAGCAGTTAAATTTCTGAACTGCATGGATCCCAATAGTGAAAATGGAGCAATAATATGAGTATTAGAAAAATAGACAAATATTTAATAGCTATGTGTGTAACTCAATGATAAAACTATTATGTAGTATGTGTATGAGGTCATGAGATTTATCCTAAGCCCTGTACACACATATAACAACACATACAAACACACACAACAATGGCAAGCTAATAAAATTGATTTCTAAACAGAGTTAAATGAAAAGATATCCCCAAGCCTAGATCATTCAAATGAACACAAGGATAAAGGCCGTGATTCTGTAGCTGGATGTCCAAGGCAGGTGCGGGGATGGACAGAGAAATGATGAGAGAGCAGAGGACAGAGGGGAAGAGATGAACTGTGACGGAACACGTGGGTGTGGGGACCCAGTGCATTCTGGAGAATATTTTACTTAAGGTTTGTTTATGATCATTGTATATAATAACAATCACTTTTGATTAGAACGAAATATTTTAAACAAATAATAGCAGAACAACACATAACTTTATATATACGCAAAGCAGTCCATAGCCAATGAGTGCCAGGAGAAAGCTACCCTCCCAGGAGCTTGGAAAACCTGTGAGTGGGGTTAAGGGGAGCAACACCTCTCACCCAGACCGGTCCGGATCCAGCGGATTCCAGGACCTGAGAACCCGGGATCAGGAAACCTCTGAACCTTCCGGTTCCATCTGTGGGGGGAGACCTCTGCCTGGGCCACCAGGATTCTGCGCCTTGGGACCTCAGCCTGGGCCACAGGACTCCAGGAGATAGCAGGTATCCCAGGAGTGCTGACACACCTTTGAGCACAGGCAAAACCACCACTTCTGTTCAAACTCACTGGATCAAGAGGGACCCTTGCAGAGCCATCAGGACATAGGAACCAAGTGACAGCTGGAGACAAGATCCTTCTGATTTCTGTCTGCACCCCAGAGCGGACACTCTGCCACAGCTCTCCAAACCCAAACACCTCAACTCTCCAGGCCCAAGTACCTCTCATAGAGAGCTGGTCTTCAAGGAGTATTGACACAGAGGCCTGCAAGAGGAGCAAGTCACAACCAGACAGAGTAAGATCAGCTAACATCAGAGTTAACAAGATGTCAAAAGGCAAGGGTAAGAACATAAGGAACAGAAACCAAGAGTACTTGGCACCATCAGAACCCAGCTCTCCTACCACAGCAAGCCCTGGACACCCCAACACACCAGAAAAGCAAGACTCAGATTTAGAATCATTTCTCATGATGATGATAGAAGATGTGAAAGATGAATAACACCCTTAAAGAAATACAAGAGAACAGAGATAAACAACTGAAGCCTTTAAAGAGGAAATACAAAAATTCATTAAAGAATTACAGGAAAACACAAACAAACAGGCAGAATTTCAATCAAGAAAACACAATCAAACAGACAAAGGAAATGCACAAAACTATCCAGGAGCTAAAAATAGAAATAGAAACAATAAAGAAATCACAAAGGGAGACAACCCTGGAGTTAGAAAACCTAGGAAAGAGATCAGGAACCATTGATGTAAGCATCACCAACAGAATACAAGAAATAGAAGAGAGAATCTAAGGAGCAGAAGATACCATAGATAACATCAACACAACAGTAAAATAAAATGCAAAATGCAAGAAGCTTCTAACCCAAAACATCCATGAAATCCAGGACACAATGAGAAGACAGAACCTAAGGATAATAGGTATAGAAGAAAGTGAAGATTCCCAGCTTAAAGGTCCAGCAAAATCTTCAACATAATTATAGAGGAAAACTTCCCTAATCTAAAGAAAGAGATGAACATAAATATACAAGAAGCTTACAGAACTCCAAACAGATTGGACCAGAAAAGAAATTCAACCTGTCATATTATAGTGAAAACACCAAATACACAAAACAAAGAAAGAATATTAAAAGCACTAAGGGAAAAAGGTCAAGTAACATATAAAGGCAGACCTAACAGAATTACACCTGACTTCTCACCAGAGACTATGAAAGCTAGAAGATCATAGGCAGAATTAATATAGACCCTAAGGGAATTTAATTCTAATAATAATATTGGCCTGAAAATATATGCTGTTGCAAATACCTGACTTAATTTTCAGTCATTTAAGAAAAAATATTTCCTATTTTTTTGTTGCTTTAGCATGTGGATCAATCTTGCTTCATATTGCATCTACATATCACATATAAAAGACACATGTGTGCATGCCATAAATATATAGCTTTTCCATATATGTAAATTCTTAAGATCTCTCCCCTCCACCCTCCTGTTATGTCTTATTCTTCCAATACTCTACAAACTGCCTGACTCTCTGCTAGTCATGAACTTGAAATAGGAGTTTTGGTTTTGTATTCACATACACTGTCACAGCTTGGGATGTCCTCAGTGAATATCTGCAGTGAGATAGTTTTCTTGATACCGTTCTTGGCTTCATTAATGGATCTGCTCAAATGCAATACAAACATATAATATAGTAAATTCAATTTGCTAGTAGCTTCTTTAAAGCTTATTACTTTTTATACTTTGTAAGTACCATCTTAGTGTTAAATACAAGACAATCAGTTCAGCAATATGCATTAATGGATTAGAGAACATTTAAAAATGATTCAGAACAAAAGACATGGTCAGGTAATAGTGCAGTGACCTCAGAAGCACAATCATTTCTCAGAATATTTTGTTTGCAAGGTGTGTTGTCAACTTGACTACATCTGGAATGAAATACAATCCACAAACAGAGGGCACACATGTGATCCAGATCTTGACACAGGCTTCTGACTTGGACCTTGACATGGAGATCTTGAGGCATAGTGCCTGTGAAAAACTTAGGCCCAGCCAAGGTAGAACACACACACCACTAATCCCTAGAGACTGAGGGAAATGGATCTCAGAGTTCACGGTCAGCCTGGGACAAAGCAAGGTCTGACCTAGTTGTGGTGGTACACACTGTTAATCTGAGCCACACCTTCTGCTGCAGGACTGCATAAGGACATTGGAAGAAGGAAGACTCACTCTTCTTTGCCTGCTTACACTTACTGCCAGCACATCTGTTGATATCCTCATCTTCAGGATTCCAGTTTATACAAGAGACACCGAGAAACAAACTAGCCTCATGGAATGAACATCTACTAGAATTTTGGCTTCCCAGTCACAGCTGCCCATTGTTGGGTTGCCTGGGCTACAGACTGTAAGTCATTACTATAAATTCCCTTGATATATAGAAACAGTGCATAAGTTCTGTTGCTCTAGAGACAGTTCTGTGACTAATACACAAGGAAAAGGCAAAATTCTGCTTAACCTAGAAGGAGGAAGTAGCAGATGGTGTGAATGTACATGGTAGAGTAACATCTATGGAGTAGAATTTAAAGTAAGATTGAAGAGTACTGTTTACTGCAATATAAAGAGGAGACAAGGAATGCAGAACATCCTCAAAATTAAGTAAAATATGTGATAGACAGGAGAATCTAAAGCAGCATCTAGTGACCATCTAATCAACGATGTATTTGGAGACAGTTTACCATATATAAATATATATATATATTAGTGTGTGTCAGCTACTCAGCAGTGCCTTCAGAGTGTGCTGAGCTGTGCCAATGGACCTGTGACTTTAATGTGCTAGATTGTTTTGGGGCATAGAGATCAGTGCCTCAATAAAATCAACTTCCAATGATAATATGGAAAATCTCACATTTGGCTTCTGTCCCCAGAGGGCAACTTGAGGACAGACATCTGTGAACTTTCTGTGAAATTGACAGCAAGAAATCTGCCTACAGTAAACCTTCTCACCAGAACACAGGGTGTGTCAGATCACAGGTGTGGGAAGCTTGGAGTCCACACTTGTCTCAAAAGCAGTGGTTATCAACGTGTGCGTTGAAGCCTTTCTGGAGAACCTCTATCTCCAAAAATATTTATATTACAATTCATAACAGTAGCAAAATTACAATAATGAAATAGTAACCAAATAATTTTGTGGCTGGGATCACCACAACATGAGGGACGGTATAAAAGTGTTGTAAAATTAGGATGTATGAGAACCACTGCCTTAAAAGCTTTTTGTAGCCACTCATCTTCCCTGGGGTATGCAATGGGTCATGTTGGGTATGAAGCACAAGCTGCAATTCCCATATCCGTATGGAATTAAAGTATAATCACAAGGAAAATACCTTTGGAGAAAGTTGTACCATTGATCTTTCTGTTCTTTTGAACTGTAATATTAAAAGTGAAAAACAGGATTAGAGTCTTGACAATGCTGAGATTTTTAAGATTATTCCTTAAAAAAGAATAAGCCAATGACCATCATGAGGGTGCAGGTGTAGATGGTATTCTCCACTTGACTGCCCTTGTGAATGACATGTTTCACTGAAATACTTATGTGACAGAAATTTGAGTATAGTGTTGAAGCTAGTTGGGAATGTAAAGACTTGACTATGTTCCAAGAACTGTGTGATTAAGGCTGGGCAAACAATTCCTCCTATCTTTATTATCATGTGTATAAAAAGATAGTTAACACAGTATCCTCTTAGCGTGAGGTCAAGTTCACATAGAAAGGTGTCATTATTCACACTAAACCACAGGTAAGGTATATGACCTTCTGTTAGAACACAAATACAACTCGGAGAAGACCATTAAAAAAATTGATTATTTCCTCCTGTGAATTACAGAATTCGCTTACAAGACAGTAGGTTCTAGAAACTAGTGTTTCATCTGTGTGAGCCATCATATTAAATATCCTGGTAGAAATTAATAATAAGCCCACCACTATTCCACTATAGTATGTAATGCTCTAATTTAAGATGGATTGAAGATGAATTCACAATGCTAACTTTTCCTAACTGCAAATATATGTTGAATGAATTAGACCTCATTGATATTTGACACATTCGCACTGTCTTACAGTCACCAACATTATCTTGTGGATCAAAGATTTTCTGATCCCAACAGCAACCCGTGCCCAATGCACTCTTCCTCTTTTCTGTGCTCACAACCCTATGTCAGGTATTATTTTTCCACCTGTAAGCTAATGTGTACATTGTTTCCTCTTTCTGAAAATGCACATCCATGCTACAAAAATCTTTCATTTACAGAATTTACTTCTTCCTTTTGCTATGGTTCTAACATCTACAACTCAAGATGACTTCCTGTGGAACTATGGACTGATTCTTGCCCCAAAATGGCACATTCATGTTTCTACTATTAACTGCTCACCCACTGTTTACTCTGTATAGAAACATTTTTAACACAAGGGTGAATTAAGGGTGGATTATACCTGTGCCCATCAACCTACACACACACACACACACACACACACACACACACACACACTGTGTGTGTGTATATATATATAATATGTAAATATATATATCATAGCTAATATCACTAAAATGAAAACTGACATAGCATGAAACCTCATAGGAACTTGGTAAAATATAGGGGCTGGTTCTGATGTTTGATCAGGACTCTGCATGTGATACTGAAGGTCCTGTGCCACAATTGGTCCTTGATCGATCAACACAGATGCTAATGCCCAATGAGGTGGGTGGAATAGGCAGGACTTCCAGTTTTACCACAGGAAGGCTAGCAGATGCAGGGAAGGAGAAAAATATTCACTATGCTACAGAGGAAGGAAGAGTCACCAGCCATGTGTGATCTGTGGAAGATTAACAATTGGCTGCTTCTCCAACTGGCTGGAGTAGCAGGCAGGAGACTAGAAACATTATTAAGCTGGGGATAGAATTAGGGTTTTGACCTAGGAATAGGGTGACTGAGCAAACAAAGTTGAGGGCAGATTCAGAGGTGTTCAGTTAGAGTGAAAAAAAGAGCATGATAGCTGATGAAGCCTGACCATTGAGCTAAAGCATATCAAAGTATGAGGATGTGTGTGGAGCTTTATCATCTGTGGGTCTGACTGAAACTTCTCCCGTGACATTTATCATTATCAGTCGACCATTAGGCAGCAGTGACATTCTGCTACACAGACATTCAGATACTTGAGCATTCTCTGAGTAACTATTTTTATCTGTTCAATTAAATACTATTTTTTATGGAAATTAACTGGGGAATATTAGAGCTATTGGTCAAATTTTAATTATACTATTCAGTATTATTGAAGAGAAATCAATTTGTTGAATATTAAAATGTAGATAATACCAGACATTATGGGGGGAAAATACGCAGGATATGGTGAGTCCTCATTTTGTCCACATCCTTCTTTGAAGACAATGTACCTCAGTTCTGCCCCAAGAATCTTTTGGAATCACAATGAACATCACAGATCAAAATCTTAAGCAATATAAACCTCAGAAATGTATGTTGTAGAAAGGACAGAAAAGCTAGTGTCATCATAGAAGGGGATAATTTGAGTTGGCAATTTGCATACAGTCAGACTAAGATGGATTCTTATCTTGCAAACATTCTGGTTAATTGCTTTAACCTGTGAATTAAGAAGCATTATGTTGCCCGACAATGTCTACAGCCTTCCTATTGTAAAGGAAGGTCCTAACTGTAGGTCTTACCGAAAGGTGGCCAAAAAATTTCCAGTGGGCCAAAACAGGAAAAAGGACTTGAAAGTACAGGTGTCATTTATCTTTACTAGGTCCACGTCATCCACGGCCCACAGGTAATCCAATGGGATAATACATTTGATCTTAAACTTTTTCTTATTCCTAGAAAGAGAATCAAGTATCTCTGTTAGTTTGATTTGCACTGTAGATGGAGTTCCTAGTAGAAATGCCTAGTTCTTCCTGCCCCAGAGCTGAGGAGGACGCCTCCATTATATCACTCAGGCACAGTTCAAGCCGTGGTACATGGAATTCAGCAAAGCATGTGTGAAAAGAAGTTACAGGATTCAAGCTTCTCAATGGACACATATGGATATAGACTGATTGTTTTCTGAGTGGAGAATGTTTAGAATGACTAGACTATGAATGTATATGTATGTATGTACATATATATGGCATTTTAAAAATCAAATTTCAATATTTCTTCCCTTAATTTTGACAATCATCTCCTATTAAACTAATAATGTTCTTTCCATAATATGGATGACAATCTCAAAAGAGTTTTAACTATTATGACTACACAGCAGAAGTAGAACAAATATACAGACTTTCAAGAAAAATATTCATTTTAGATTCCTTTACTCAAAAAAATTTCACTTACTTACACCAACTACTCTTAAAAGAACACACTATGAGTATATATGCATTTTTAATCAAACGAATCAATTACTAACTTTTAAACAAATGTATTTCCAACTGTGGACTAAAGATGACTTGATTAGAAATGACAGAACAGATGGACAGATTGATAGACAGCCAGGACATTCACTTGTTTTGAGCCTACATCAGTTAGATACTAACTACCATTTTTCTATGCTGTGAGCTGATCATGGTTGAAATCCAAATTTACTCCATTGGGTGTGTCTATGATAGATAGAAGAATTCTCTTCTGAATAATTTTATTTTCTCACAATTTTTGAAGTGTATCTTCAGTTAGATTATATAAGGTTGTCATGAAATTTTATCCCTAAAACTAAATAAACTATTTTATTGATGTCTGTCCTTCAAACCATTTACGAACTTATGAGAAGATACCTTAAATTTTGACTTGATAATGTCAGTATCAACTCAAAACTTCTAGTGTAATATGGAGGGTTTGAGCATGGACAGTCGAGATTCCATGTGACGTGGTCCCAGAAAAGACCTCCATGGTCATAAATTACAATGCAACCATGCATATGGCTTGATTTAATCACAGCAGTTTTCTCTAGTGTGTGCAGAATCACCAACCAGGAACTACTCAGTGGCTCAGATTCCCCTGATTAGTAGCTGCTATTAGTAGGGATAGTAGCTGGTTCTTGTCTCTTCACACTAATTTGGAATCTATGAGGTCAAGAGGCTTACAGATTTTCCACTTGTGTGCAAGGATCATAATCAGGAATTCCTCCCTCCTGCTTCTACAGTCTCCCTAGAAACAACAAGCAAGAGGACACCTGCTTCTCATATGTTAAATATTTTACTTTGAGAATATGTCTCACTGTATAGTCCACATATCTCACAAAGTTACAATACTCATAAGTCATCTTTAATAATGCTAGAACTACTGGCATGTGCTTGCGTGTCTGCCTCCTTTTCAAGATGTTATTCTTTTCCCAGATTCAAAGAGCAGGATAGTACCTTAAATAATTCATTTCTAGAAAATGTGTCTAAAACTTATGACAAAACAAACTGAGAAATGTGTAGGGGAGTGTCCACCAAACCTTAACCGTGGTAGAAGAAAAAGAAGTTGTGGTCATGAAGTAATGATATAAGAATAACCTCTTAGAAAACGGAATAAAAGAACATATTTTCCTTTGGACAAAATGACCGAATTAAAGTGTAGCCTCTCCTAGTAAGGAATGCATGTTGCACATACTCACAGATTACTAGACACAACCAAAACATCATTGAATAAGGATAGATGTCTTTTACTCCTTTTCTTGCCGCTTGTGAGTTCCACGGGGCCTTGGCACAGCAAGGTTCGATGTATTTCTCCCATGTCTTCTTTCTCAAGCGTTTTCATATAGAAAAAATAAGATACTCCCGGTACAGGTCTCCACCTAACGGAACAAGGATTCAGTGTGTGCATTATATGAACAATGTTTATACTAAATTTGAATGTGTTCAAGATATTAAAACAGTAAATAAAGTTGACAGAGAATTTCTAAGGATTAATATACCAGCATTTATTATGATAACAGTTAATATATGGTACACATGTATTCAACTCAAAAATAAATAAAAATGTGATACCAAAAGATAATTTTAACTCTTAACATAAATATATGCTAATGGGAAAGATATTAAGAAGTTTAGAAATTAACAATTGTTAAAATTTTAGACTGTGTTTTATACATGTGAACACTCTGGCCTTTAGTATATCAATCTATATATCTGTTTCCTTCAGAAATTTCTTTTTAATGTCATTGTCTGTTCCCCAACCTGTCTTGGATGGTGAAACTTAGAAATGAGGAGCTGGTGTATATTGTCTTCTGAAGGTATAATTGTATTAATGTAAACAACTCCAGCCAAAGACCTGTGCTTTTGTGAGTCTGATGTTCAGCTGGGCTATCAAAACTCTTATAGTTAACTATATCACTGTCAAATCAGAAAAACAAACAAACAAACAAACAAACAAACCCTCCAGAATTCAAAAGATATATGTGAAGTTGGTCTTGTCCAGAACAGGGATTGTTTCCCTTCTCTCTTGCCTGTGGATTCTATAAGGATACCAATATTGATTCTGGGAAGTAAAAATTCTTGTACATCTTAAAGTCTCCACCTAGATTCCTGTACCTCTCCAAACCTCTCCATTTTCTGTGCTATGCTAACTATAGAACCCCTCTCCATCGTTATGAATCCAAACTTTCTCCTACTCAAGTTATCCCCATTTTTCTCTCCTGGTATTCTTGCTTCTCTATCCCAGGGCCTTGTCCATTCCAAATATTTCTTTTTTTTCTCTCTACTCTGAACTCTTCCAGTTGCCTCTGAACACGTTTCCACTCTTAACTCCAATAAAATTCTTCCTTGTAATAATGGAGTGACAAATCTTCTGGTGGTTTCTTTACTGTGAAGTGTTCATACAAATGGAATATTTATGGCACATATTTTCTTTAAGGGAATATAATTCTGCCCAAAACATGGTACATCTTTCAAAATGTATGTAAAGACGCATCATATCTTTTACTTAGAAAGCATTTAGGATT
>JAPYYD010003806.1:0-13746 GCA_028551405.1 Uromys caudimaculatus | reverse complement strand
GATTGTTGAACACTTAACACAGACCAAGCAGAATCTTCAGGATGATATTGAAATAGTAGTGGATATTATTACCTAGTTTTACGGGAGATTAATTGAACTTGAGAGAGAAACTAAATTCTCTCCACCATTTGAGATCGGACTGATCTACACTACAACTTTATATGTCTTGTATGTTTATCTGTGTGTCCATGTTTTAAGAGGAGTTAAGAGGAAGGAGTTTAGGGGTAGGGAGAGCAGAAATGAGATTATAGCAAGCAAGTTCATCTCTGTTGTAAAAAAAACAGCATAGAATTAACATGCTCTATTCTAAACAGGGATGTTCTGTAGGTCAAAGCACATCTTTTACAAAGGAAAGGTCACAAGTGAGTCTTCAGAGTAAACGTTCTCTGCAAAGTCACGTCCTCAGCATTCCTTCCCCAGAGTGAAGCAGAACAGACTAGACAGCTCTGCCCTATTCCTCTTAACAAGGGAGGGGACAGTTGGTGGCCTAACTACTTATCACTTTCAAGTGGCCACAGCTTGGTTGAGTGCCCTGTAAATCCTTGCATCCTGGACACTCTGATAAACACTGTTCTGGGAATATTTTACTTTGATTTTGATAATTTAGTTGCTATGCCATTCATTTGTATATAAAATGTAAAACAACAAACAATAAATCGCCTGTTGTCTTGTTCCATTGCTGTTACTCAATCCAATGCTGCCTTTTACACCCCCCACCCCTCTCTGTTACGCTTCAAAGTATTGCAGCATGATAGCTCCAGCCTTGGTATCAGTCCCCAAAGATAGAAATGTTCTTGAACTAAGCACAGTAGGACTTTGTGTAAGAACTTTGCCTATGTTCTCAGACTCTTATCAAGGCCAGAGGTAGTCATAATAAATACCCAGTGCAACTTCAAAATCTTCAGGAAATTCTGGCCTCCAAAGCCAAAGCCAAATGAAAACAGTCTGTGGGAGTTTCTCCAAAGTTAACGCCATCTTTATAAATTGGAACAATAATCTATAAAGGTAAAACCAGGGACCCATTAAGAGGATAGCTGAGAAGATTGTAAATAATGAGACGATTGTAAATAAGGGATAAACATTAGAGACTTACGTCTCCTTGCAAGACATTGACTGGGTAAGAATAAGATTCCTTAAGGAAAATCTGAGGTCAAGATTTGGTATTTGAAGTTCTCCACATTTGTAGAGTTGGAGAGTAGTCCTGGCATGTTTCCACACGCAGAACCATACCAAGCGTGTCTCTGAGCCTCTGCTCCTGATTAAAGGAACTTCAAGGTATGCTTTTGGCAGGTAAACTTTCTTGTCCAGACTAGAAAGGTCTTTTTCTTTTTGTTGTTGTTGTTTTTGTTTTTCAAGACAGGTTTTTTCTATTAGCTCTGCCTGTCCTAGAACTCACTCTACAGACCTGGCTGGTCTCAAACTCACAGAGATCCTCCTGCTCTACCTCCTATGTGTGGGGGATTAAAGACATGCACCACCACTGCCCTGCTCAGCCCTGTCCCTTTATTGGTACAACATTCAAAGATGCCAAGCCCCTAGGATGCTGGGTCACACATCACAACTTCAAGTGACTCTGCTTTTGTTACCTGAGGCCACAGAGGAAAGTGATTTTTATGTTTAAATACTCACAGAAACGATATTATCCTACTGAATAGTTTTCATATTCCAGAAATTTCCAACTCAAATATAGAATTATTTCTTTTTTAAAACAAGTTAACCTGAAAGTTGGGGTAATTTCTATGCTTGAGAACGTGCTGCTTCTTTGGTGCCTTCTGCTTGCCTTTGTAGACATTGTTTCTCTGGTCTATGAATTCTCCTTTGCTGAACATTCTTACCAGCTAGAAAAGCAATTCAAATTCAAATTCCCAGGCCCAGGTTAAATTTACATTATTCTCTGATGTTTTCTTCAATGGACCCCACACCCACTTCCTGATGACCTTCAGCCTTCCCAGTACTGTCGGCCTACAACATGTCACCTTCCCTGGCTCCCTTACACTGCGGGCTACAACTTACAGATTATGTGGAACTCTGAAAGCAAGCACCACAGCACTAAGTTGTCAGCTGGGTGATCATAGGCAGGTTTTTCTACTTGAATACTGAACTTCTGGAGTGATGTTTGATGCCTAGGTCATCTGAAAATGTTCCCATGAAGTGACTGATGAGAAAACACACGCCTGGGTTTCTCCATCAGAGACACTTCCCCCCCCTTAACCTATTTCACTATTTGTATTTGAAAATTATTCCTGGATTTCTTCAATAAGCCATCTGGGTTTAAACTTAGGCTTCATCATCTTGCTAGGTGAGTCTACCTTAAACAGTTATTTTATTCCACCTTCCTCCTGATAGAACTCTTGGGTCTCCTGGTCTGTGAGGCAGAGATTGCCTCGGTATATACCGCGGAGAGCTCCTGACGGACGAATAATTGTTTTATTCACTTTACATCCAGATCGCAGCTCCCCTCCCTCCTCTCTTCCCATTCCCACCCTTACAAATCCACCCCCTCTTCACTCTCTCTCTTTTTCTCTGAGGAAGGGAAGCTTCCCCTTGGGTACCATCCCATACTGGGACATCTAGTCTCAGCAGGAGTAGCTACTTCCTCTCCCACTGAGGCCCAACCAGGTAGTCCAGGTATGCCCCACTCCAATTCTTAGGGAGCCCACATGAAGACCACGTTGTACATCTGCTACAAATGTGTAGGGGGCCTAGGTCCAGCCCCTGCATGCTCTTTGGTTGAGAGTTCAGTCTCTGTGAGCCCCCAAGGGCCCAGGTGAGCTGATTATGTAGGCTTTCTTGTAGTGTCCTTAACCCCTTCAGCCCACTCAATTCTATCCCAGACTCTTCCACGAGACTCCTTGCGCTCTACCTGATGTTTGGCTGTGGGTCTCTCCATGTTTCCATCCGCTGCTGGATGAAGTTTCTCAGGAGACAGTTATGCTAGGTTCCTGCCTGTACTTTCCAAGGCTCAGTACCTAGTAGCAACTTTCATAAAGAATCCATTATCAGACTAGTCCTAAGAACTTGTTTTTATATTTAAAATCTGAGGGAAATATCTCTTCTTGGCTTCCCTTTATTGTATTGCAATACTTATTTTAACATGTAATTAGGCATTAGATTCATGTAGTTTATTAACAATAGCAACTACATTTAGTTTTCATAAGCCTGGAATTCTCTATAGATGGATGGTGATGATGTCTATACAGCAAAGTAGATATATGTTTAATGACATTGAATTCTAACCTTGAAAAAGGAATACATTGAAGGCTGGTGTAATGGTACAGAGGTTAAAGGCAACTTTCACCAAACTCCATGATTGGAGTTTGATTCCTGAAATCTGCATAGTAGAAAAACAGACCAAACTCCTGAAAGTGGTCTTCTGACTTCTATACATCAGACACATATGCACACACATACACACACACACACACACACACACACACACACACACACACATACTTCCACAAATAAATAAATGCAAAAGATAAAAAATATTTAAAATAGTACATTTTATGTTAATCATATACTCTAGATTTTAGAAAATATTTTGAGTGGCATGCCATAACCATCAAATGTAGAAAGCACACAATATGTTGACCACATTTTGTGTACATATAGACTTGTCTATATACACAGTAGCCATGAACTTATCTTCAAAAGATGGGATGTGTCCCTTTGCTTCAGGCCTGTGCCCATCTGCTTCCCTCTCACCACCCCCTACCCCTACCTTCAGCAATTAATGTGTCTCTACAAACTATTCCGTATTTTCTAGAATTTTTGTCAGTGAATCCCCGTGTATTCTGCCTTGTGGAGCTGTTGCTGCCTCTTTCTTCCTCTCTTTTTCTTTCTTTCTTTCTTTCTTTCTTTCTTTCTTTCTTTCTTTCTTTTTTCTTTTTTTTTCTTTTGCTTTCTTGCTTTCTTGTTTTCTTTCTTGCTTTCTTTCACCTATGCTGTTGTATCAAAAGAACATTCTCTCCTTCTTCTTCTTCCTGTTTTTTTGCTGGGTAATACCCCGTGGTGTGGTCTGCATCACAGTGTTTATCCATTCCCTATTGATGCTCACTTGCATTCTTTTCAGTTATTTGTTAATTACAAATAAATACATTAAATAGACATTCACTTACAGTCTTCTTATGGAATTAGGTTTCCACTCCCTTGACACATGAGATATCTCCATAATATAGAAGGGATATTTCTCACTTAAAACAAAACAAAACAAAACAAAACAAAAACCCCAAAAACCTCAAAAAAAGCAGATAGACTGTTTCTAAGACATTTTGTCCAGTTGTTTAGTTGTTTCTGCTGAGGGAATAGATGTAGGTCCTCACATTCCATCTTAGTCAGATGTATGTCCTCTGTGTCCTCATTTTTGTTCTGTGAACAGTTAAATATATCAGTTAAACCAAGCAACATGCAATCATTAACTAGAATAGCAATCACATATTGTGATTACAAATATATCTTGCAATGAACACAAAATAGCCAGTCCATTATTTATAGTTTGCTACATTTAAATATTCATTTTTGTATAGTGGTTTAGAAGTAAATAAACTCCAATATTTTGATTATTAACTTGGAAAAGAAGAGAAGCAAGAAAGGCCATCTTTTCATGGCCAGCTAGTTAATTTTACATCACTTCCATTAGTACCCGAGAGGACTATTGCAATAAAGTTTCTTAGCACTGGACACACTCAATAAGAACTTAATGAATGAAAATTATCAATTCAGTGTGAATAGCTTAATAGAAACCCAACTACATATCAGCTAAACACAAAAGATAGATAGTTCGAAGTAATCTTTTACTTTACTCCATTGACTTCATGGCTGAGGTTCACCAAGCAAGTCTCTCATTAAGTAGGTTTAAAGACCTCCTTGCCCCTGGCACTCGATGGCTGATTAACACATACCGTGCTATGCTTTTCATCTTCTCTGATGTCAGTGGGTGCTTCATCTCTTAAGAGGGCATCTCTTGGCCTCTTGGAGTCAGTGCAAGTAAATGTAGCCACCCATGGCCCAGGCCTAAAAGTCAGGCCATCTCTTGAAACTCTTTGATGGGAATCTTGCCTACCCCTTTCCGGAAGCCATGGGAGATGACATGGGATTCTGGCTCCGAGCTTTCTAATTAGTGTGCCCTTCCCCAGGCCTGCCTTCCACCTTCATAATCTTTAAAAGAAAGTCAATTTAGATGAAAGAACCACACTACAGTTGGTGAAACAGCTGGCAGGTGTGCAGCTGAGGTTCTGTGGGTAGAAAGTGGCAGAGCTTCAGGGGAAGGGAAATGGTTCCATTTTTAGAAGCTTGCACAACTTCTGGGGCAGCCTCTCCCAAGTAGTAAGTGTCCTGCAGCAGAGCAGATCTTTATTACAGGGAGTTCATTCATAATTAGTCTCACTAATATAGGTCCAGACTGCAGATGGAACAAGTAAATAAAATACTCTTGCTACATAAAAGGCCTGAACAACAATGCATCTACTTCCCAGGAGCTTTGAACATTAACTTTCTGAAAGCCAAAGACACGCAAGTAAGGCAAACAAATGCAGCACTAAAGGGTGATGCCAAAAAGAAAACACAACGGTTATAGGTCAAGATCTTTTACACAATATGACAGCAATGCTTCGTCAATATGTTTTTGAAGTACCAATTTTAAAATCAAACTATCTCTGGGTTCATAAATAGCTTGAATCTAAAATAGAAGCCAATTCTCCGAGAGTAAACCAAAGGTGAATGAAAATATTTCATTAGCTCTTTTGGTGATTTCAGGCTGAAATAATACAAGGTGATAAGCTCCTCCTTACCTCTTTAGTAAGAAGGATAGTGAGAGGACTAGGGAGGTAGTCAAGGGGGTGAAAAACACTCCCCCTGCATACAGGAGATGAGAATCCCAAAATTGTCTTTCTCAATGGTTCCTTTTCTTAACATTCGGCAAGTTGAACTTAATTCAGATTAATCATTTTCTCACTGATATAAGCAATGGGAATTTCCATTAGCATATGATGGACAGCAGAAACTCACTTGGGGTTATTAAACAGCTTTGATATAATAAGGGTTGGCTAGTATTTAGCAATCAGTCCTAAGGATTAGTGGGGTATTCCTACTTCAAGTATTTTCCAATTTCCTAATTTAAATGTTCTTAAATATTCTGTCTGTGTATCTGCATCTGTGTGGTGATACTTGTAAAGGACACAGACAATTTCCACATGTGATCCCCCCAATGTGATCTCTGCAAAGTTTGTTCATTTTCATGTGTTTATCTGTACACCGTTCTTTACCAAGACTATAAGTCGAGCATCCTAAGTCACAAACTCCAAACTCTGAATTTCTTTGAAACATGAAACATAGCCCTGAAAGTGGAAATCTCCATGCCTGATCTCATGAAAAATGACAGTCAACACTCAGGGGCATTACAAATATTATATAAAATTTCCTTTAAACCATGTCAAAGATATATGAAATAGAAGTGAATTTCCTGCTTAGACTTGGATTCCATGTACAGTATATCTCATTAAGTATGTGAAAACATCTCAGAATCTGAAAAGGAAATCTAAAATCTGAAACTACTGCTCTCTAGAATTTCAGACAAACATTCAGCCTAAATTCGTGTTTGCTAAGTAGGAATAAGGACCTGCTAGTTGCACTGTTGGAAATATAGCCATTGACGTAAGGATAGAGCAAAGAGCTTATACTTATCACAAAGAATCAAGCCTGGGAGCATCTCAAACTGAGATTGCCACTGATGGAAAGCTCAGGACAAAAACGTTCTAGAGTCCTTTAACTTAAAATCTTAAATTCAAAATGGCCATGGTCTTATGTTACGATTTGGTGTCTGTGCTGATAGAAAAGGTTGGTAAGTAACAAGCAGATAAAGTTCTTAGATAAAACTAAATACCTATGCATTATAAAATATAACTTATTTCAGAAGCAGAGATGCCCACTGGAACCCAGGGAAGACTTTTACTTGCAAACCTATTGCTGCAGAATCACGGTCTAGGACCATTTGTGGTCACTTGCTTCCCACCTGTGTTCTGACTTACTCAAGAGAAGCTTTACTGTAGAGTTCAGACTAGATAGGTCTTTCAGGCTTCTCTCCTGAATCCACCTGCTACAGGTGCTAGTTTCTAAAGAAGAGAAGCAAAGGTAAGTGAGAAAGAAATCCAAGGAAATTCAAAGCAACTTAAAGATGCTAAAACAGGTAGATCTAGACCTCTGGGACATGAACCTCTCTAGCAGCAGAGCCACCTCACCCCTAGACACATACATCTTGTCGCTGCAAACCTTTAAAATGTCAAATAGGGTTCTGGGTTTCTTGAAGCTATGAGACAAGTAGCAACACTGGCTTCATATTTCTTCAGTACAAAACCTGGCTGCCACTGAGTAGCTATTGCTCTCCTTAAGAAAGTCCATCAGCCTCTGAGGAAGCCCAGTCTCTCTTCTCTTCCTTAATTCCAAGTTACTGTTGCTCTTTTAGTACCCCCAATGGAGTGGCAACCATTTCCTTTGTGCAAGGAAATTATATGGCCTTTATCATACAGCCATATTTTACTTTTCTGTAGATATCTTCTACTTCAGTAAGCTTATTTGAATTGTACACATCATAATCAAAGAACTACATAAAGTTAAACTCTGAATAAATTTCATTCATTAAACAAATATTTATTGAGCGACTACTATGTACTGGGCATTATTTTCAGGATTAAACTCATTTCATACTTATGTTTCAAAAATTCCCCTAAGATGACTAGTAATGAAAAATAATGATTCACATAATTGCTATTTGATAAAGAGCCAGTCTTAGGAGTAAGATACAAATGTTTTTGATTATCCATGTTCAAAATCAAATTTCAACAATGTATGGTTGCCTTTAGTCTTGTAGACTAAGCTCAGCTTTAAGGATTCCAATGAAATGAAGCAAAACTGCAAGAGATCAAAGTTCTCAAAAGATCTCTTGGAATATTTTAAAGGTTTGTGATGTTTACTCAACTGTGCAACATATGAGAAAATCAACAAAAAAGTTTCAAGTTAGATGTAGCTCAAAAAATTGGCCAGACATCGGTTTGCCAGTAACAGATTATCTAATGTCTGAGTTACCTAGACTTGTTATTAAAGGGGGGAGGGTAAAAGCAAATACATTGGATATATTTCCTTAACATTTATCTCCTTCAGATCTCTTCAAAGGTGTCAGCCAGCATACTCTACATAAATACTATTAAGTTTATTTTTCTGTCAGGATGTCTTTCTAATTTCTACTTCATTACTGCTGAGGCAAAGAGAGAATCATTGAAAGTAGACCCAGACTCCTGAAAAGGTGCTGTTTCCTTGCCAGGTGCTGTGATATCAATGTGTATGTAAAATTCATGTGTGTATGTATGAATTCAAAATTCTTGTAGAGCAATGGAAGAAGTTGTTGAAAGACAATGGTGAAAGGCAGGCAATGGTGGGAAGCAGTGGGGGAAGACAAATGCTAGATAGCAGTGGGATAAGAAAAAAATGGTGGAAGGCAGACAGAGCTGGAAGGCAATGTGGGAAGGTAATGGTGGAAGGCAATGTGGGACGGCAGAGTTGGAAGGCAGGCGACAGCGGAAGGAATGGTATTAACTAACGGGACACTTGGGGGTTGGTTCAGATGTTTAGGCTCTGCTCTCAATAATGTGATTAACGGCATAATAAAGATGCTAGAGGGAACCAGCCAGGACATTTTGTTCTAGTATTCCTTCCACTATATGAGGACACAGCATCCATGCTATTCAAGGGCATAGCAGTAATGTGCCATCTTGTAAGTAGAGAGGACCCTGAGCGACTATCACTGGGATTTCATTCTTTGATAAATGAACCCTACTGCTATAAAATACCTGGTCTGTAGTAGTTCTTTACAGAAGTCAGAATGGACTGACAGTATACTTATTAGAGTCCTATACTTGCCATAATAACGTACTACAAACTTGGTAGTATGAAACAACAAAAAATGCATTTTCTTACAGCTCTTGCCTAAAGTCCTTAAATCAAGATGTTTATAGAGCCTTTCAAATACTCTAGAGGAGGGGGACTCCCTTGCGGGCACTACTAGCTTCAGGTGAGTACAGAGATTAAATGGTTGGTGTCTGCATAACTTGAATTTGTGCTTTCTGTCTTAACAGGATTCTCTCCTCTGTTTGTGCCTTCCCTGTTTTTCTAATAAGGACTAGAATTTAGTACCTGCCCATCTAACCTAGAATGACGTCATCTTATGTTCCTCAAATTTGTGAGGGCTTTGTTTTTTTCCCAAATAAGGTCACATTAAAAGTCTTTAGTGGTGTATATGTGGATTCTTTCCTTCTTTCTTCCTTCCTTCCTTCCTTCCTTCCTTCCTTCCTTCCTTCCTTCCTTCCTTCCTTCCTTCCTTCCTTTTTTTATTTGACATTTTCTTTACCTACATTTCAAATGTTTTCCCCTTTCCAGGTCGCCCTTCCGGAAACCCTCTATCCCATCCCCCCCTTCCCTGCCTCTATGAGGGTGCTCCCCCACCCACCTACCCATTCCTGTCTTCCCTCCTTAGCATTCTCCTACACTGGGACACCGAACACCCTCAGGCTCAAGGGCCTCTGCTCCCACTGATGTCCAACAAGGCAGTCCTCTGCCACATATGCAGCTGGAGCCATGGGTCCCTCCATGTGTACTCTTTGGTTGGTGGTCCAGTCCGTGGGAGCTTTGGGGGGGTCTGACACTGTTGCTCCCTCCATGGGGCTACCACCCCTTCTGCTCCTTCAGTCCCTTCTCCAACTCCTCCATCTGGGACCCCGCGCTCAGTCCAATGGTTGGCTGCGAGCATCCACCTCTGTATTTGCCAGGTTCTGCCTGAGCCTCTCAGGAGACCATCATTTCAGACAAGCTACTGTTGCACCTTCCTTCGTGCTCCTTAGTACACACTGAACGTTTCTAACATCCTGCATGCTGTTTATCAGCAGTGCTATAAAAAGCTAGCATTAGAGCCTCAGTCAGAGTTTGATTTGAAAACTCCTGCAATTCTAATAACAAGATACATTCTTAGAATGTTAAACTGTGTTTATTCCTATTTTGCATTCAAAACACAATAATACTTACAGGTAGATATTTATTCCACATTTGTTTATTGATACAAATGATATTAACATTAGTGTTTGTCATAAAGGCACGGAATGTTTTGTAGGAATAAGGACAGTTTAGCATGACAATGTCATTTACCTTGGGCATAGAGAATGAGGGGGTGTGACCAGGTTGCAGTTTCTCTACATTTTCTCTGTGAGTTTTCCTTTGCAGTATTTGAACTGACCTACAATTCCCCTTTTAAAAGTTACATGTAAGAAGATCCAGCTTCAAATGCTTTTTTGGGCTAGAGAGAGGGCTCAGCAGTGAAGAGCACTGGTTGTTCTTCCAAAGGACCTGGGTTCAATTCCCAGAATCCACACGGCAGCTCACAATTGTCTGTAATTCAAGTTCCAGGGAATCCAATGCCCTCACACAGACATACATGCTGGCAGACACCAATGTACATAAAATAAAAATAAATATTAAATTATTTTTTAAAATAATTGAAAAAAGATTAAAAAAAAGGGGGAGGGGACCATGGGGCTCACAGAACCTGAGCCACCAACCAGGGAGCATGCAGGAGCTGGACCTAGACCCCTTAAACACGTGTAGTAAATGTGCAGTTTGGTTTTCATGTGGGTCCCCTAACAAGTGGAATGGGGGCTGTCTTCTCTGTTCCCTGACATTGGATCCCCTTCACGTTACCTGGACTGCCTGGTTGGGCCTCAGTGGAAGAGGATGTGCCTAGTTCTGGTGGGGTGCAAACCAAAGGGAGGCTCCTTTTCTCTGAGGAGAAAAGGAAGGGAAATGGGTGGAGGGATTTTAAGGGTGGGACTGGGAAGAAAAAAGGGAGGGGGACTGTGACTGGGTTGTAAAGTGAATAAAAACATAATTATTGGGGAAAAACAAAACAAAACAAAAAACAGAAGAGTCAGCTTATTAAGCCTTTTCAAGAAGAGATGGAGAATTAGTAGCTAGAAATTTTCATGGAATCTTGTGAGAGTGAGGTTCTCAATTAGAACAGAGGCTATATATAAACACCAGTATTTATAGAGGTCAAGGAGATGGTACACCCCAGCTATGAGAAAGAAAGAAAGGGGGGGGGGAGAAGGGAGACAATTTGAGTTTGAGTTGAATAATTCCCAATAAAGGAATTATTTTTAGTGTTCAGAGAGATTTCAAAGTTTGTGAGACATCCCAAGAAGTCTCTGAAAAAGGGAGATTAAATGAAAATGGGCAAAGAAGCAAATACAGTGTGCACTAGGCTGGTGGACACAGAAAACAGAAATTGAAATATCATAATGTCCTAAGCTGACTGACGGCAATTAGGGCAGAGAAAAACTAATGAAAAAGGGAAAAAATGTGCTTGTGAAGAGGCTGAAATGCAGAATGACAGAGATGAAATTACAATATGAATAGCTGACTGACCTGGGGCTGCTGGAAAGAATCATTAGCTTTGGCTAAATGAATGTGCTTCTGCTGTGAAAATTAAATAAAGTACCTTAGAGGCATCCCAAGCAGGCTGGAGGCGGGTAGCAATCCTCTTGCTGTTTCATTAATAACCGTGACCAACTTCTCCTAAGCTTCTTTAAACCTTAGTGGACATCATAGATGGATATTTTTCTCTGAGGTGGAGAAAGAAAACCAAGCACAATCATGTTTTTTCGTTCCTTTTAAGTGGAGGTCATTTAGATTTCCTTAAACTTAGGAAAAACATTATCCAGACAAAGATTCCACTTCACACTAAAATAACTGCTAACCCAGAGCTCCAGCTTATCCTTCAAATGGTTTCTCTTTGAAACAAGGCAAATTATAAACTGCTGAGCCAATGCTAGGAACTAGAGGAAAGGTTGGACTTACTGTGTGTTCTGCTCCATGACGTGTGAACTCTCCTATCCCTTGTCTGTCTGTCTAGCCAAGGCGTCTCTGAATACTCAAGGATTGTTTTCAAACCAAGTAGATAAGAGACTAAAACCACTCAGTCTTACTTTGCTGGAGTTATCTTTTTCCCCTCAAAGTGCCTACCACATTGTCAATGTGAAACAAGTAGATAAACATCAAATAAACATGGTCTAAATCAATATATTTTCTTTTAACAAATAAGATTTTTGTGTGATTCATAGACAGCAAAGTCAGTTACAAAGTTGAGACTTGAGTATAGGAAGGAGAAACCACTGTGAGATTTCTTGGCCAGAGAACAAAGCTCTCTTGTTCTTAGGGCCTTAGACCTGCCTGAGAACATGTCCAGCAGGTGGCGTTTCACCTCTTAGATTGGTTTTGTAATTACAGAATTCCCATCAATAGGAAGCATTTGGGGGTAGTTTGCAAAAGCAAACAGAAATCCCTTACTTAAAAAAAAAAAAAAAAATGATATTTTAAGTCATGTTTTCTAAGAGGAGGGAAAACAATAAACATCTTTATTTTCATGAGAAAATGAAATCCAATCACTTCAGGAGAATTCATAATCTAGGGGCTGAATCTGAAGCAGAGTCGACACAGGGAACTGAGAGCAACATTAAAAACCATTTCAGCCGTGTGTTCCTGATGAAGACACTGATTGGTAAGCACTTAACATCTCTGGGAACTAGTATTAGACATCCTGCCATCTTAGTTATCCAATTTAGGCTAAAAGTTTTTATAACTACAACTTAATTATAGGGTTTACAAAGTATGACCAAGGGTTCAAGTTCAATTCCAGAATCAACAAATCAAACCAACCAACCAAAGCTAGCAACAAGTCAAAATCAAATTGTATTGTATTCATAAAGATCCAAGCACAAAGGCGTTGCAGGAAGAGACTTATGGAGAATCAGGCCATCTTGTATTGTTGGAGAAAGATGCTAACAGATAACCTGGACCACACATCAGACAGTGATCTGTGATGATGTCTATCTAACTGGGGAGCAGAATAGATTGTTCGTGGGACAAGACCAAAGTAGGTTTTGGGAGAAATAGGGTAAGGCTGTGTGCTTAGGAGAGGGGCTGAGTTCAGAAGACGTCCAAGGAATCAGACAAGGCAAAAGCTAAGGATGAGAGTCAGTGCGCCATTAACATGGAAACCATAAGTTTAAAAAAAAAAAAAACGAGATTGTGCAATAAGCAGGCTCCCTCCAGGATTCACCTTGAGTCACACAAGCTGACAGAGCCGAAGCACCCGAGGTAAGGCCTGACCTGATGATGAGGGCCTCCTTGGGTGGGTTAGAAGAGGAACTAAAATCCCAGGGAAAACTGCCACACAATCCAAAGGATTTCAGCAAAACAAAAGGTTTTACTTTGCAGAAGGGCACTGAGCCTTGGTAAACCAAGCAGCTCAGCTCACTCAGCCAGGATCCCCGTTGGATCTTTTAAAACTAACTGCAGTGGGTCCTGTGCCTCACTTTGAGAGGCCAGATCTCAGCCCCTCATTTAAATGCAACCAATTACTTTAATACTATGCCGTTGCTAGGGAGAATGGAACCCAACCATGTATTTTGATTTTTAGGAATATGCTGACTCGGGAGGGATTTTTGACAAATGGCATCTTTATACAATTTCTTTAAATATAAATTTTCCTTTGACTCATTTACCCTTTGACATGAAAGCCAGCACATTTCATTTCCGTTTTTCACAGTAGAGATGTTGGGTAGTGGTTGATCAGGTAACCAAGCCAGGGTGTAAGAATTTATCCTGGTCAGAGAGCTTCCGGCACACCATGCTGGTGAGGGAGGTACTTTC
>JAPYYD010003805.1:0-13746 GCA_028551405.1 Uromys caudimaculatus | reverse complement strand
ATCATGAAGGGATGCTGAATTTTGTCTAATGCTTTTTCAGCACCTAAGGAAATGACCATGTGGTTTTTTTTCTTTGAGTTTGTTTATGTAGTGAATTACATTGATGGATTTCTGAGTATTGAACCATCCCTGCATCCCTGGGATGAAGCCTACTTGATCATGATGAATGATCATTTTAACGTGTTCTTGGATTCGGTTTGCGAGAATTTTATTGGGTATTTTTGCATCATAAGGGAAATTGGTCTGAAGTTTTCTTTCTTTGTTGGGTCTTTGTGAGGTTTTGGTATCAGTGTAACTGTTGCCTCATAGAAGGAATTGGCCTGTGTTCCTTCTGTTTCTATTTTGTGGAATAGATTGAAGAGTATTGGTATTAGTTCTTCTTTGAAGGTCTGATAGAATTCTGCAGTGAACCCATCTGGTCCTGGGCTTTTTTTGGTTGGGAGACTTTTAATGACTCCTTCGATTTCCTTAGGTATTATGTGACTGTTTAGATGGTTTATCTGATCCTGACTTAACTTTGGTATTTGGTATCTGTCTAGAAACTTGTCCATTTCATCCAGATTTTGCAGTTTTGTTGAGTATAGGCTTTTGTAGTAGGATCTGATGATTTTTTTAATTTGCTCAGAATCTGTTGTTTTCATTTCTAATTTTGTTAATTTGGGTCCTGTCTCTGTGCCCTCTGGTTAATCTGGCTAAGGGTTTATCTATCTTGTTGATTTTAGGGAAGTTTTCTTCTATAATTTTGTTAAGATATTTATTGTTACTTTATGTTGGGAATCTTCACTCTCATCAATACCTTTTATCCTTAGGTTCTGTCTTCTCATTGTGTCCTGGATTTCATGCATGTTTTTGGTTAGGAGCTTTTTGCATTTTGTATGTTCTTTTACTGTTGTGTCGATGTTGTCTATGGTACTTTCTGCTCCTGAGATTTTCTCTTCTATCTCTTGTATTCTGTTGGTTATGCTTGCCTCTATGACCCCTGGTCTCTTTCCTAGGTTTTCTAACTCCAGGGTTGTCTCCCTTTGTGATTTCTTTATTCTTTCTATTTCTATTTTTAGCTCCCAGTTGATTTTTTCATTTCCTTTGTCTGTTTTATTGTGTTTTCCTGTAATTCTTTAATGGATTTCTGTGTTTCCTCTTTAAGGGCTTCTGGTTGTTTACCTCTGTTCTCTTGTATTTCTTTAAGGGTGTTATTTCTTTCTTTCTTAAAGTCTTCTATCATCATCATGAGAACTGATTTTAAATCTGAGTCTTGCTTTTCTGGTGTGTTGGGGTATCCAGGGCTTGCTGTGGTGGGAGAGCTGGGTTCTGATGATGCTAAGTAGCCTTGGTTTCTGTTCCTTATGTTCTTGCCCTTGCCTTTTGCCATCTTATTAACTCTGATGTTAGGTGATCTTACTCTGTCTGGATGTTGCTTGTCCCTCCTGCAGGCCTCTGTATCAATACACCTTGAAGACTAGCTCTGAGAAGTGTTTGGTTTTGGATAGCTGTTGCACAGCGTCAGCTCTTGGGTGCAGACAGAAAGCAGAAGGATCTTGTCCCCAGCTGTCCCTTGATTCCTGTGTACTGATGGCTCTGCAAGGGTCCCTCTTGATCTAGTGGGTTTGAACAGAAGTGGTGGTTTTGCCTATGCTCGAAGGTGTGTCAGCACTGCTGGGATACCAGCTCTCTCCTGGAGCCCTGTGGCCTGGCTGAGGTCCCTCCTTCCTGGTGAGCAGTGGTGCTTGTCTTATCCCCACTCATGTCTTTTCCACGTTCCTGGGAGTGTAACTTTCTCCCAGTGCTGCTTGGCTATGGAACCCTGGTGACCCATGCCAAGTTTCCTGCCTCAGATGGAAACCAGAAGGTTCCTGTCCCTGACTTTTCCTCCTCAGTCTCTGTGTCCTGAGGGCCTGGGAAGACTCACTGTTAATGAAGGCTATTCCATCTTTTGGACAACTCTTCCCATCCCTTTCTTTCTTCCATTGTCAGGTAGAAGTATATAGGGAACTAGATTTCTCAGCACCTCATGGTACCTTCTCTTTCTCTTCCCTCTTTTCATGAGATGTTCATCTTCACAGGAAGAGAGCTAGGCATCTCTTCCCTTTGAATCTCAGGTGCTATAGGATGTGTTGAGAGCTCTGAGCCTGCTCGCTCCAAGCCTTACATACATTAGCAGCTTTCATTCTATTCCCTTGGAAGACATTCACAAGATGCCCTGAAACCCTTCCCTTCATGCTAGAAGCCACAGGAGCATTGAAACATGCTGGTGAATAATGCTCCTGAATAAGCTACCAGTGGATAGCTGGCACCAACATCTGACCTCTGTTTTTCTCATGGAAAGCACGCTCACTGTCCAGTCAGAAAGCAGTTGTTTATCATTCTATCATTTGGGCCATAATTGCACCTGTGGGCAGCTCTTGCCACAGCAGTTTTTATTGTAGTTCAGATACTCTCCTGTTTTAGTCAATTTATCTATTATTCTGTCTACTTTGGAGGTTTCAATCTCCTAAATCTAGATGGAAACACTGATAACATAAAAAGACATGCTTCTATCTGTGGTTCTTTCTAACCTCTAGTGAATAAAATCATGCATATCTAGTTTTCTGAGCAGGCTGACTGTGGTCATTGTGCTGGCCTGAATATTAAGACCTTTACAACTCTACCCTTGCCATTGTTAATCTATACTTGATCATTTTTGTGACTACCTCAATTTTACATCGCTTGATTTTAGTGGAATTTCCCCCTCTGAGCACCTTCTTATCTCTAAGGATAGAAAGGGCAAGGCCGAACTGTCTAAACAAAGCACCAGATTTCAGAGTGGAGACATTAGATATGCTCAGGTGAAGCCACTCCATTTTGTTGTTCTATTGCTGATTGTCCATAACTGAATAGGCCAATATACCTCATTAAACCCATGCATGCCCATGAATGAAATAAATGTTCTTGTTTTGGCATTGTAGGTCAACAACACATACTCTAACTTGCTGGAATGTACATGCACAGTGCCTATATGATTTAGGGGTGATTTAAGTATGTGAAGCATTTTACTAAAATACACATTTCTGTGTTACTGGCACATAAGCATCTATACTTATATCTAAACACAGCAGGTTCAATTTGGGATGTATTTCAGAAACATTTCAATATCTAATGATTTTTTGAAACTCTTTAATTACTCAGCGTCATAGAATTCAAACAAAAACAACAAAATAAGCACATCAAAACATGTTTGACTTGAATAAAAATAGCAGGCAGCTGGAGAAACAGGCACACATTGCAAAATAGGCTGTGTGCATCACACTTTACATATTTATTACTGGGTAGCTTCATTATTGCTGGCAGTTAGTGGAGTGGCAATAGAAATGTTGTCTCACAATCTTATTTGACAAAAGAAAAAAGAGCCAGGAAATGTGTGTGTGTGTGTGTGTGTGTGTGTGTGTGTGTGTGTGTGTGTGTTGTTATTGGTGGTGGTGTCTATATGTGTGTGTGTATGTGTATTGGTTTTCCTTGCCAAGTTTTCTAGGAGAGTAGCACATTCATTTACTTTGGACACACCACACGTGACATGTCTGTGGTTATTCATGAGACAAGCAGCAGCACTAGGGTAGAGCTATCTTCATCACATCCAAGTTGACTTGCAAACAGAGCTATATTCTGTACATAATTACATTAGAGTTATCAAGGAAGGCAATGTATTTGACAAATAAGTAGTTCTAAATGGAAATAAGCAAGTAAAACATGTAAAGTTTTAACCTATACAGGATTTATAGTAACTTACAGAAAAGGATGATAGACAAGCCTGCGGAAAATTAGCACCCACAGGGAGCAAGTTAGATATGAGGATTCTGGATAGTGGGACGGTGGCAGAGACAGTGAAGCAATGGAGGAAAAATGAGAGTATTTGCTAAATAAACATAAATACATTGGTATGCATATACACAAACCTTTAATTCTTATTAGAAGCTCAAGTGTTGAAAAAAAGAGTATAGACTACAGAAGAAAAAAGTACTATGGTTCCTTTCAAGCAAGCCAAGGATGACATGACACTTCACTGCTCTAAATCGGAAATGATATCAGTATAATAGGAAAGAAAATAATAATCTGAAGGTCACTTATTTACTTTTTTTCTGTAATGTAACTGGTGGTAAAACCAAGGCCCAACAACAAAAAAACCTTTTCATGTTTCAAACTGAAAAGTAGTGAGTGAAGTTTAGGTTTGGTTCATGATCCATAAGTACAGTTATAAGGCACAAGTAGATATTACGGATCAGAAATGCATAAAGATATATCAAAGCAAAGTTATGGGTGAATTTGGGGGAATGGTTGTTGGAGAGTCTAAAACTTCTAGCTGACAGATCATCAGGCAGATGTAAGTATGAGTCTGTACTGAGCCTCTATTTATAATGGGATGTCTGTCAAGCATATTACCACTAGAGAACATGGGGTTATCCCTGGTTGGGGAAGCTGAGAAGGACCATGTGATGTCCAAAGCCTGTACATAACTAGCCCTGCCCCTCACTGGATGCAATGCTCTGGAGAGCTGGCCCCATTTCTCACTGCTGGCAGTACTCAGGAGAGTGAACCCTGCCCCTTGCCCATGCAGCACACTGGATCTGTTCTTGGTGGTCGGGGTGTAGGTGAGCTGCCCCAAGAGCATGAGCGTAGAAGAGCAGGTGCAGAAGTGATTAACCGCCTCTACCTCTGGCAATCAGGAAAGCTGCCCAAGGGTTCATGAGATTGGGAGAACTATCCCTGCCCCTCACCAGCTGCAGCACTCAGGAGAGCACAGCAGAGCTGACCGTGGTGTCTGGGGTTAAGGTAAACTAGCCCTGAGGACAAGAGTGAGGAGAACCAGCCCTTACACTCTTCTGCTGTGAGGTAGCATGGATGCAGGGGTGGTTCCTTTCCTGCCTCACCTCTCACCACCTGTAACAGTTGGGAAAGCTGGCCTTGGGGTCAAGAGAGCTGGTGAGCTCTCACTTTTACTTGCCTGCTGCTGGACTTGGGAGAATAGGCCCTGCACCTCACTCACCTGTGCAGTCCTGTTGAGCTTGTCCTGGTGGCATGGGCCTAGGAGAGCTAGCCCCTAGGATGTAAACATGGGAGAGCAGGCCTTGCTGTGCCAATTGTCTGGCATGTGGTGTTGTAGGTGCAGGGGTGATACACTTCACATTCCTCCCTTGCCACTTGCAGTAGCCAGGCGAGCAGGCACTGGGGTCATGGGAGTGGGAGAGCTAGCCCTTCCCTCTCACTGGCTGTAGTACTAGAGACAGTGGTCATGCATCTCACCTGGCAATACAGTGGAGCTGGCCCTGATGGCAAAGGCACAGGTGAGCAAAGGGCAGCTATGCAGGGACAGGGAGTGTCTTAGTCAGGGTTTCTATTCCTGCACACACATCATGACCAAAATGCAAGTTGGGGAGGAAAGGGTTTATTGAGCTTACACTTCCATGCTGCTGTTCATCACCCAAGGAAGTCAGAACTGGAATTCAAGCAGGGCAGGAAGCAGGAGCTGATGCAGAGGCCATGAAGGGATATTTCTTACTGGATTGCTTGCTTCTCCTGGCTTGCTCAGCTGGCTTTCTTATAGAGCCCAAGACTACCAGCCCACAGATGGTACCACCCACAAGGGGCCCTCCCTCCTTGATCACTAATTGAGAAAATGCCTTACTGCTGGATCTCACTGAGGCATTTTTCTCAAGTGAAACTCCTTTTTCTGTGATAACTCCAGCTTGTGTCAAGTTGACACACAAAACTAGTCAATACAGGGAGACTAGGGTGCATGATATGAAACTCAGAAAGCATCAATAAAACGTTTAAAAAAAGAAGATCTTGTAATACCACTCTTGGGCTTATACCCAAAAGGTACTTCATCCTACCACCATGCTCACCGATGCTGTTCACAATAGCCAGGAATTGGAAACAACCTATATGTCCATCAATAGTCAGACAGGTACAGAATGTATGGTACAATTACACTCTGAAATATCATTCTGAGAGACCAAATATTTTAAGTTCAGACTCCATTTTAGAGAACTTGAACTCAGGTCAACTAACAGGCTGGTACCTAGTATTAGTTTCCAAGTTTTTCCCCCAACAAATCTGAGCCCAGCTCTAGTTTCTAAGCTAACCCAAACAGATCAGCATCTCCAGGTTAATTTCCCCCAACAATCCAGCATTTCCAGGTTAATTCCCAACAAGGTCATCCCCTGCTTGACAACCACCAATGTAGAGGAAAATAGAAGGTAAGTTTACAGTTTGACTCCCAGCACAAGTTAATTAAGCTAAAGACCATAGTAGCTCTCCAATTAGATGCTTGCCAGGCTAGGAACACTCACTCTTCACTTGTTTCTTTCTATAAAGTCTTACCCCAACAGATATTCATGGCTCCTCTTCACCCAAACCATCCTTAGTGGAGGCAGTGGGCTGAGCCCCAGCTAGCTTGAATAAAGGCCCTGATGTGATTTGCATCGGCTTGGCTCCTGTCTGGTCTTTTGGGGTTTACTAACACTTACCTGTTATTACAACTCAGACATTAAAAAAAAATGAAATCATGAAATTTTCAGGTAAATGGGTGGAACTAAAAAACAAAACAAAACAAAATCTCGAATAGGTAACCCAGACGGAGGAAGACAAATATGGTGTGTATTCACTTATATGTAGGTATGAACTGTTAAGTTAATGATAATCAAGCTACAATCCAGTTGTATCACAGAGCTTAGGAGTAGAGTAAGAGATTAAGTGGGGTATGGGTGGATAGTCATCCCTAGGAAAGGGAAATAGAATAGATAGTTATGGGTGGATGGGTGGGAACTGTAATTGGAGAAGCAAGTGGGGAGGGGTAGGAAAAAGGGTGATCAGAGAGGGAATATGGAGAAAAACAGCCGAAGTGGTGGGATGGGAAAGGGTGGGTGGTTGGGGAGCACCCTCATAGAGGCAAAGGGGAGGGAGGAGAGGGCGAATGTGGGATGGGGGTTAATGGTGGGATAACTGGAAGGTGGGATATCATTTGATATGTAAACGAATGCAATGATTAATAAAAAAATAAGTATATTTCCGTGGGAAAAAATTAAGGATCATTTGGAGTGTAGTATGGAAACCCAATATACTAGAAGCTTCCTAAAATATATACATATATGAAGATGATCAAAATGATGGATATCCCTTATCACCACAATAAAGCTTCCAGAACTGAGATTGTGTTATATCTAATTGAGTTGTTGGCCAAAGGGGTCCCATGTGAATCCCTTAAACACTTCAGGATGTTGCTAAGACTATAGATTTCTCTCTCTAAACTGATGACAAGGTCCTGTTGCTGAAGACAACACCTATACAACTCACTGAACATGGAGAATTTGAGCTGGTACCTATATAGAGCCTTTACACCTATATCCTAGCATCTTTGGTATAGGAAGTTACCCTGCAGGATACCAAAGGAGAAATGTAAACACCAAGCTAGCTCCAAACCCACTGATCTACATTAGTGTCCTTCCTGTAAGACATACTAGGGCACTGGTGGTAGAAACCTTCTGGGGGTAACCAACTCATGTGATCTCCTGCTCCATAACATGGAACCTATACCACCAATGCTTGGGTGATCAAGAACCTGAAACTAGATAGCTCAATGACTATGGGTAAAAGCAAATAGTACTGTTTTAAAAATAAACAAAAATGTCCCACAAATCCATAATAAAATGATTGCTAATGATAGTCTTCAGTACTCATAGATCAGTGCCTTGGTCGCCCATCACCAGTGAAGCTTCTTCCTCCTGCAGCAGATGGGAACAAATATACAGACTCAGCCAGACTATCTTACTTAGGGTTTTACTGCTGTGAACAGACATCATGACCTAGGCAACTCTTATAAGGACAACATTTAATTGGGGCTGGCTTAAAGGTTCAGAGGTTCTGTCTACTATCATCAAGGCAGGAAAATGGCAGCATCCAGTCAGGCATGTTGCAGGAGGAGCTAAGAGTTACATCTTTATCTGAAGGTTGCTAGCAAAATACTGGCTTCCAGGCAGCTAGGACTAGGGTATTAAAGCCTATGCCCACAGTGACACACCTACTCCAAGAAAGCCACACCTCATAATAGTGCCACTCCTGGGCATATGCAAACCATCACACAGACCTCAGAATACTCAGCCCTAAATGGAATGTCCCCATTAAATCTCCCCCCACAGGTCTCAGCGAACCTTGGGAAGAGCAGGAGGTGGAAAGAGTGTAAGAGCCAAAAGGGATGGAGCACATCAAGGAACTAGGGCCCTCTAAATCAAAGGGACTGAGACAGCCTGCACAGGATCTGTATGGGTCTGCACCATATAAGATCCTAGAACTAAAAAGAGAAATGCACACATGTCCCCATCCTTAACCTAGAAGCTATCTCCAATTGATAACCATTTGCAAAAATGAAAATCTAGTTTCTTCTAAGGGAGTTTCACTATGTAAACACTTAAGGGAATTCATGCCAGACAGTAGATGGTCAACAGAAAATGAATGCAACAGCATCTTTGGAGATTCATTGTCTCAATGTTGTATCAGGACTTTTTCTTTTATTATTATTTTAAAAGTTTATCTTATTTTTATTTTACTTTATTCGTACATGCATTGTTTTGTTTTTACCCAGCAGTTTTTTTGCATATATACATCATGGCTTTCAGTTTAGTGTTTTTATGAGGTTTTTTTTTTTTCTTTTTTGAGTGTGAAAATAGTGCGTCTCTGCATCTCTATATATTTCTTGTGCCTTGTCCTGGGCTCTTCGACTTTTAAATGTTTTCCTATTCTAACTGGTTAGCTTTTGTTTTGTCTCATTATACTTTTATCCCTTCGAAGCCTGTTGGTTTGTAATAGGAGACAGAAAGGGGGTGGATCTGAATGGGAGAGGAGGTAGGGAGACTGTGAGGACTAGAGTGAGCAGAAAGTGTAATGAAATATATTATCTGAGAAAAAACTATTTTCAATAAAAGGGAAAATTTACAAGTGAGAAAAAAATGTGATGATGAGTTAGAACAACTTTTCACCCTCCAAAATTATATTTTTGAATGAAAATAGATGTTGAATTTTGTTCAAAGACTTGCTAATAATCTATAGAAATAGCCATATAGCTTCTCCCTTTGGAGTTATCAATACGTTGAATTAAAGTCTATATCTTTTTTTTTGTTAAGACAACTTTATAACTTGAATAAATTTAAATTGTAGTATATTTTAATTTTAATATATAGTTTTCTTCTACTTGTTAATAATTCTTTCAACTATTAGATATTACTCTCCCAAACAAAAAAGTCACTTTTTAATAAACTTCTGGGTAAAAGAAATACTAGCTACTAACTGATGAAATGAAAAACAATGTGAATTTCTTGGAATGTGACATCCAGATTTCTTGACTCAAAGTTTCTACGATTTGTCAGATTATAGACAAAGGTATAATCACAAATATTCTAATCTAGAACAATTATACTGAATTGAAGTATGAATGTAGGAAAGAATGAACTATTACAAAAGTGACAGTCAGGCCAAATTAGCCATTCCTTTGCCTTTGGGGATCTGGTGTTTGAATCTTGTCAACAGGGGTTGAAACTTTGGCTTGGGTACAGTTATTTTCCCAGTTTCCATCAATGATTTGGAAGCTTAGGAAATTCACAAGAGTTTCACACAGTGTGCTGTACTTATTTGATTTGAAACATAGGGAAATTATCATGCTTAATATGTATCTCAGATATTACAATTAAAATAAAATATATGTGATAAAGCACTATCATTTATGCTGTAGTTTGGGAAAAATAAAAGCATGATACACATTAAAGTGATTCATGCCTGACTTACAGCCATTCATTGCTACATCCTGACCTGCTTGCTATCAACATGAAAATCAGAAGGAAAATTAGCAATAAATACTTGATGATAGTTAATGCAGAGTGGAATATGTGAGTGGTATGTGACTGATTATGGCTGCTGACACTTTCATATTACATTTTATTGTTAACTCTGTTTTAGAAAAACTGATTCCATTATAAATCTAACTGGAATTTCAACACATCCACAATACAGTGATACTGTGTGTACCTGTTAAGTTAAAAGGAAGAAACAGTTTACTTTCTGAATGTTTGCACCCTAGGTTATAGGTTTTTTTGCTGTTATGTTGGAAATTATTAATGCAGATACTGTGATCCTTAAGGAGAGATGTGAATACTTAAAAAAAACTCTGAAAATCATTATTAACATAACACTACTTAAATTAATATATATTAATACGTATTAATATATATATTAAGTTTGGAAATTGTAAGTTATATTGTATAGATGAAGAACAAAAATTTTCCCCATACTAATGAAGATAGGTTAATGAATTTCACTTACATAAATAAATGACTAATTCATCATTGTAATAAGTGCTGCAGGGGTCTTTATAGATACTACAAGAACGTAGGAATAGCAGACTTGGCCTGTTCTTCTGGCATTGCCTTCGTAATTCACATGCCTTTAAGAGAAAACAAACACACAAGACAAGGAATAGAGTATTGTTATAACCAGGGAGGAACCACAGCCAGCATTTCTTTCTCAACTAATATTCTTCTGTTTTTTAAAAGAGAAAGCGTTATCCTCACCACCATTGACCATTTTGTGGACCTGGTAAGCCACAGAAGAAAGGGGAGATGCTTGGGTGTAGAGAAACCTAACTTCATAGAGTTTTCACAATTACCAATATGAAATAGTGAGTGACTCCATGTGATCTTGTTATCAAAAATTAGATGTGGGAGAGAAAATGGGTCTGAAGCAAGTTTCAGAGGCAAATTCAATTCAATGACACCCTTGATTTAGTGATTACTTCCAATTTTGACCTGTGCTGTTGTTTGTCTTTCCAGAA
The DNA here is from genome assembly GCA_028551405.1 of Uromys caudimaculatus. Classification (NCBI taxonomy): domain Eukaryota; kingdom Metazoa; phylum Chordata; class Mammalia; order Rodentia; family Muridae; genus Uromys; species Uromys caudimaculatus. Next base: position 2,900 of record JAPYYD010003805.1, on the reverse strand, counting down.
AAAGAAAGAAAATACACAGGTGGGGACTGGGTGTGTAGCAAGAGCTCATCATTCTGGCTCATTGAATCAAGCAGAAAAGGAAAGTCTAAAAGACCCAGGAGACTGGCGAAAGCATCATTGCCAAAGGTAAAGAGGTCAAAAGAAAAGTCTTGGGACTCATTAGCAAAGTGTTAGGGCATCATCTCACCATAACACCCGTGAATCAGAATCACAAATAGATTAGATGAAAGTTTGCAGAATTAATAAAGCTAATGTTGTGTGCATAAACTTAAGTGAAATGTGCATGCACACACACATATATAATATATATCATATATATATATGTATATATATATATGTATATTATATGACCACAAGTAATCTAGCCTACAGGGAAAGTAATGGAAATTAAAAGAAGAGAAAGAGGAAACAGCCAAATAGCTAAAGCAAAAAAAAAAAAAAAAAAAATACTGCTGCCTAAGTAAGCAATCAAATGGCAGAAGGCAGAGAAAGGTCATGTAAGTCATTGCCTGATTACCCCAGCCTCGCTCCTCCCTCAGACCTCATCCCATCCTGGGCTTAGGTTTTCCTGCAAATCATGGTAATTGGGAATCAGTTCACACAGCTGTGAACCACTAGTCACAGAGAGAGAGGCAACAAATTGGAAGCTGAGCCTCTCTGTTGGAGAGAGAAAGGAAGTGACTTGTTTATGTACCATTTCATCACTCTCCCCAAGAGGCACCAGCTCCACGGTTATGTTTCATTAAAGGTACAGGGACATTGTGATTTTAAAGCAAGGAGATTTGGCCCGGTGTTGCTATTAGAAGACTTGAGTTCAATTCTCAGTTGAAATCATGAACTGTTAACAACGTGAGGAAGCCAAACCTGTACATCATTTCCTCCTTTTACAGGTGAATGTCTTTTGAACTACAAATGTTAAATGATCTACTACGTTTGTTAGTGATAGTGTCTAGGCTACTATAATTGCCACTAGTGTGGGTTACCACTTCTGTAACTGTTCTCCCTGGCTTTGGAACAATATCCCTGGGATCCAGAGGCTGATGAATTTAGTAATCTCTCTCTATTTCTCTATTTCTCTCTCTCTCTCTCTCTCTCTCTCTCTCTCTCTCTCTCTCTCTCTCTCTCTCTCTCTCACACACACACACACACACACACACACACTACACACACACACATACACACACACATACACACCCTCACCATTCCACGATATATGTTCGGTGTCACAGAGAACTCTATCACATGACTGGTAATAGCTTGTCATTTCTCTTCTTCCATCCTTGGTCCTGTTCTCATTCAGGTGATTTGGATAACTATGGAAGTTACCACTCCATTTACCAAATTCAGCACTCCTTTCCACCTTTTACTCTATTTAGTTTTTTTTCCATTATCAACCCCGCCCATTATGCTGCCACAAACCATTTGTACCTAAGAACAAAATCAGATGCTGTGTTTCAAAATTTGTTATTCTGGACTCTGGTTAAAAACACTTCTTCTCATCATTCATTCATTGACACATATTGGTTACAGGGTAATCTGTCCAGATAAGCAGAACCCAAAACATATGTGTAGTGGTCTAGGGTGGCAGATGGTGCTCAGTGTTCTGTAAGGTCAAGGGACACAGGTTCTTTTTATCTTTTAGATTTGACATCCCTCAAAGGCTATCTTTGTTCATATATTTGAAGCTAGTTTATGTTGCCACTTGTAATTTTTAGTCTACTGAAAGAAGAGCGAGTAGAAGACTAGTATTTATTTACACTTAAAGCATGAAGCCCGATGTACATTTACCTTGTGCCCATCTTCTTAGCTAAAATTGCTCCTATGGTCATGCTGAGAGGTATAATACTTCTGAAAAGAAGAGAGAGAGGTGGTCATGGGGCAGCTTTTTCTTCCTGTGATATTTGTTAAATTCTCCTTGATCCAGACTTTACAGCCTATGTATCAGCTGCTTCTGTTCTCAGTATCACTTCCTTCTCTCCCACATGAACACCCTGGGGCACACAGCACAAACTGCCTCTCCTCACTTCTCTCAGTCCCTTGGCTGTCTGCTTTAAATTGTCCCAGTGTGTTCCTCCTTAGTGTAGATGGCCAATTGTGGAGAAAATAATATTACTCTACCATTACTCTTTGTAGATTTTGGAGCTCAGGTTGAGTCAATACACTCACATTATCACTGAGTCTGCTAAATTATAAGCCGTTCTAAGATAAGAGTTTTCCATCTTCATTATTTTCATACTGCCTGGTTATAGATGAATGAAAAAGAAAATGCTGATGATTGAAAATTGAACATAGTACGTTTCTGACTTTGTAAATTTATTGGTATGTGTAGTGGTTATTCCTGATTGTCAACTTGACTATATCTGGAGTAAACTACAATCCAGAATTAGAAGGCTAACCTGTGATCTAGATCTTGAGTCTGGAAGACACAGGTGTGGTGGTACGCACACCTTTAATCTGGGCCACACCTGCTGCTGGAGACCTACATAAGGACATGGGAAGAAGGAAGATTCACTCTTCTTCACCTGCGTGCCTTGTGAGATTGAGCAACTGCTAGATCCTTGGATTTTCATTCACAGCTGCTGTTGACCATTGCTGGGGAGTTGGACTACAGACTGTAAGTCATCAACACATTCCCTTACTATATAGAGACTACCTATAAGGTCTGTGACTCTAGAGAACCCTGACTAATACAGTATGTTAAATTAGTCTATCATCGTTACTGTTTTCTAGATAATATTGCTCATCCCTCCCTCCCTCTTTCCTTCCTTCTGTTCTTCCTTCCCTTTCTCCCTCTCTCCCTCCCTCCTCTCTTCCTTCCTTCCTCTCTTCCTTCTTCCTTCCTTTCTTCCTTCCTTCCTTCCTTCCTTCCTTCCTTCCTTCCTTCCTTCCTTCCTTCCTTC
>JAPYYD010003804.1:0-13746 GCA_028551405.1 Uromys caudimaculatus | reverse complement strand
TGGGTGGGCGGGTAGGTGGGAGGAGGAATTCCCTCACAGAGGTGGGGAGGGGGAGGGTATAGGGGGTTTCCAAAGAGGAGACCCAGAAAAGGGGAAACATTGGAAATGTAAATAAAGTATCAAAAATAAATAAAAAAAAATAATGCTGGGTTATATTTAGATGCAAGAAAATGCTACTTAGCAATAGAAAGAATAAACGATTTACATTCAACAACACGGTTAAATATTGAAGACATTTAGTAAATCCAGTGCTGATATGTTGTATATCATATGGTTGGTTCTATTTATAATATTTGAGAAAAAGTTAATAATATATAGGTAATCAATCAATGGCCAGGGAACATCACCAGAAGATTTGACAGCATGGATGGTAAGATGAAGATATTGGTTGATGCAACTGTTCTGCTGTGGGGGGAGGGGGGAAGGGGGGGAGAAAGTTAAATAGGTAGACAGACAGACACATGGATGATAGAGATAAGAGACTGTGCCTTATTAACACTCGAACTCCATATGAGATAGTTTTGTTATCATTGGGAGATGAGGCAGGGGTGTTGAGGCAGTAAGTAGGGACATGCAGAAGCTCCCCTCCTGTAGGAAGGACAATGTTCTGCTGGCCTTTGTGAAATCTCTCCTCCCCACAGTCACTTGTGCCAAAAGACAAATGTGCTTCTATCTCAAGATCAGATGTCAATTGTAACCCTCTGTTTTACAACCCCAGACACTCCTGTCATGAAATGCCTGATAACATAAGTTGCTGAGTTGCATGGATTTTGTTGTTATAAATATGGAGACAGAGGTGGGAAAAATGTGTATTTCTTGCTTGTTTGTTTTTCAGTAGTCCCATGCTAATAGAACCTAAACTATACAGATTACACAAAGAGTAAGACAGATGCCCTGTCTCCAAGGGACTTGCAAAGGCCAAATGAATACTCTGAGACAAACAGTAATTAATTACTATAATCTCAAAAGCTGCAAGAGGTGGGTGGGGCAAGATAGGACATGGAAAAGCTTTACTGAAGCCAATCTCTTCTCAACTGTCCCTGCCTGACGGTTGCCTCTTGCAGAGTGTCCCCTCTTCTTTCCTGCACATGGCAGATGAGCCTTCCTGATGTCTGTACAAACTGTTTTTCCATCTTCTGGAGGAGACGCTAAAGGGTTACACAGCACAGACATGCTCTGGCCAAGTGTTCCTTTCCAGATTATCCAGGAGCCCTTTGTTTTCCAGACAGGGAGATCTCTTACAATACAAAATCACAGTTGGGAGAGCCAGGGAACTGAAGTCATCTGAGGATGAAGGTCTAGGAGGATCGGCTAAAGCACAGTGGGACTCAGCATGGACTGCCACTTGCTGTCTGAATCATTGCTCAACCTCTATTCCCCCCTCATCAGTTCCATCATGGTGTGTCCCTTATGTAAGCACTCAGGAAATCTATTTTTAGCATAGCCTAAGAAAGGTCACCCATTCCAACTTGTATACTTGCACTGTGTAATGACAACAATTAAAAAGAAAGTCTCAGCTGGATGCTAAGCTCTTGCTAACTTCTAGGAGGAAATCCTGGCATTCCGTTTTAGCATCAGTTTCTGAAAACCTGGATAACCTCCTGGAACTGCTGCTTTAGTTTCTGAGGGAACTGCTTCCTTGATTTTTGTCCAGAAATATGTTTATATCAACTTGGTAGCCTTTTTATAATTATTTCTCACTTCAGAAAGTTTTCCACTCAAGTATTCTTCATCATTTATGGATTTTACATTACCTAAGACCATAATGTTTGCTGCATCATGTTGAATTCACACTGAGTACCAAGCATTGTGCGGTAATCACCAGAATGGCTTTAAAAGGTAACCACCATGATTCCTATTTTACAACTGAGAAAGTGAAGGTTCAGAGAGAGGAATAACTTGTTTAAGCTAGTGCTTAAATACATGTTTAAACACAAATTCACATGTGAACCCTGATTAACTGACCTCAAAGACTACAAAATTCCATATTTGAATGGTACTTTAATTATCATCTAAAACTTTTACTAAAGGTCCAGGATTAAAGGCAAATTTTACTATAAAGTTCTTCCAAACACATTCTGTAAATCCCATAAAAGTCTCCAGATGATATTATCCCATACAGATGACATCATCCCATACCGATGACATCATCTCATCAGTATCTACAATGGGAAGAAAGGTAAATGCCAGAAAATAACTGCTGTACATCATGGGAACCAACGTTCAGCAAGGCAGGACCAGAGTTGCTAATGATATCATCCAGAATGCATATCACCCATTGCAGGAGCCCTGGTATAGAGATTCCCCAACCCTATCCCCCCCATGCAAGGAACAAGAGCTTGATGTCTGCCAGAGAACCTCATTCAGTCAGTGCTAACCAAAAGGAAACCTTCATGGAAGACTAGGTAAATAAATGTTTCCCTGTTCATCTAATCTCTCTCCCTGGAAGTACTGAAGTAAGGAGTAGTTGTTGATATACAGGAAATTGCAGATGTGATTTAATTTTGCCACTTTAGGGCATGACCCAAGATTAAATGGGAGGGAGGAGGTATGAAAGTCTGATGTTTGCTTTGATGGAGGAATAACTTTAATATTTGAAATAAAATATTCATTGTAGAAGGATGACATTATTTCATCCCAAAGGGCCAAAACTATAGAATTTTTCCACAAAATGAAAGGCCAAAGCTAACTCCATCTTGGGTCTGGCCTCTATCTTGGAAGAAGAAGGAGGAAGAAAGGAAGAGGAGGAGGAGGAAGAGGAGGAGAAGGAGGAAAGGAAGAGGAAGAAGAAGAGGAGGAGGAGAAAGAGGAGGAGAAGGAGGAAGAGGAAGAGGAGGAGGAGGAGGAGGAGGAGGAGGAGGAGGAGGAGGAGGAGGAGGAGGAGGAGGAGGAGGAGGAGGAGGAGGAGGAGGAGGAGAAAATGCCAGAGAATTTGGTCCGCAGCTGAACCCAAGCTGCACCCACGTACCAGGAAGGACCCCACGGCTTGTGCTTGGTCCCTAGCTACTTCCTAGCAGCAGTTAGTTAGCCAAAGATTAGTCTGATTGTTTCAGATGTATTTTCAGACTGTTTGTGATTGTATATGTGCTTGCTTCAGAGCACCCACCTGTTGGCTTACAATAGATATCCAGTTAGATGCTTGCTGGACCCCCTCCTCACTTGCTGCCATTTCCTATAAAACTTGACCCGATGAAAGTTCGTCCCGATGAGAGTTCGGGGCTGCTTTACCAAATCATCCTGTGGGTCAGCGGTGAGTAGACCCAAATTCGAGTTTGTAATTAAGAGACCCTAATATGATTACATCAGAGTCGGCTCCTTGGTAGTCTTTTGGAGTTCACAAATGCTTCCTGGCACAATATTTGATGCATTGGTTGTGAACTCCAAGGTCACCAGGATGTGACCAGCATCTCAATACCAGTAATGTCTGTCTAAATCTGTGAGACTGTCCACATGTTTACGTATGGTGATTCCTTTCTTTGGCTGTGTTCCTAAGTGGTGCCACAGTAATTCTGTTCTAAATAATTCTGTAATTCTGTTCTGAAGAGGCCTAAAAATCTATGTTTCCTGGTAAGAAACAACTAAAGCAGACATAGAATCCCCGCTACAGAGAAGAATACACCACACCGGAAAGCTGTAGCCACAGGGCTTGGGAGCCCCTGGGTGAAGGAGTGCCCCTGATGTTAATTTCTGGGAAGGATGGAGCAGACAAGGACCACCACGGGACACTGTCCTGTTTATTTTCTCTGCTGGCTAGCTTTCACCACCCACTTGTAACTGTCCTGTGTGTGTGTCACTTTAAGAAATTTTTGTCACTCCGTTTCTTGTTACAGGGCCTGGGAGTCCCAGGCTGAGGGGCAGGTGTCCGCAGTTGTGGAAGGACAGCGCTCGGGGGGCCGTGGTCAAATGCACCACAGGCAGTGATGGAGACCTGCACGGGCAGCCCCACGGTAGCTTTAGCTCTGGGTATCTGTGCAGGGCGGTGGATTGCCTGCATGGTGTGGGTTCCAGACATAAATGTAGGTCCATTGTCTGACTTTATAAGCCTAGGAAAACCATATCTTGGTAGAATTTCTTTTAGTAGTTTCTTTGCTATCATCTGAGCAGTCTCTTGCTTAGTTGGGAAAGCCTCAGTCCACCCAGAAAAGGTATCTAGTAAATATCTGTATCCAAATTTTCCTGATTTTACCTCTGTGAAGACTGTTTCTCAATAGCCTCCTGGTTTGGTGCCCCAGTATCGAGTGCCGGGGTTCATTTTGCTGGCAGCCGCATTGGTTCTTAATAATTTCAGGCCTTATAGTTCTTAATAATTTCAGCTATTTTCAAGTTGGCATCTCTAATTCTGATGTAAGACTGGCAGACTAAGTCCTGCATTCTTTGGGCACCCATAGTCTTTTAGGGTTCACGAATGCTTCCTGGCACAACGAAAGTACCATCAAAAGGGAGAGGCATAGCATATTTAAAACAAGATTATGAGCAGCAGAACAGAGGCTGAGGCAGAAGGAGTTTAAGTCCAGCCTGGGCAACACACACACACACACACACACACACACACACACACACACACACACACACACACACACTGTGGGAGGAGTCAAAGAACAGAAAGATACTAAGACAGTAGAACAGAAGAAAAGGGAAGGGAACTGTAAATGATTCTGTCTTTCAAATTTTCCCATCACATTTTAAAATATGAAGCAATAGTCAGAAAATCAGACTAATCAGAGCTGAAGGCAATCACCTAAAGTGGCCTTACAAAGACTGAGTTACAAAATAGTATAATTAGGTTTAAATCTTTTCACTTAAAAAAAAAAAACAAAACAAAAAACAGTATTGATTTCAGAAAGCACAGGCTTGTGATCAGTGAAGGAAGAGAGAATTGGTTTTTTTTCTTTATACCCTCCAATATTGTTTGAACTTTTCCCATCTACCAGTGTGGTACCGTAGGTTTATAATAAGTCCATTTCTTTTTAGAAGTAAGAAAACATAACCTTTAAAAAAAAATATGAGTAGTTTTAGCCAAACCGCTAGTTGCTTTGTCTGGTAACTTCTGCTTTTTAAGATTTATTTTTAACTATATATATCTGCATATGGTGATTGTGTGCCTGAGTGCAAACAGGTACCCAGGGAGTCCAGAGGAGCGAATGGGATCCCCTGGAGATAGGGTTACAGGTTGTGAGTGAGCTTCAAGACTTGGGTGCTGAGAAGCAAGCTCAGGTGCCCTGCACAAACACTGTGTGCTCCTAACTCTGTGCCATTTCCAGCCCTTTGCTTAGAAACTTCTAAAACATCAGGAATTGATGACCCTGATACTGTTCCCATAAAACAATGGTACATCCCTCCTTTTACTGCATTGGTGGTTTAAAGGTGTGGAGCACTGTTAGATTATGTTTAGTATTTGTATTAAGCAATCCAGGGCTATTTAATGACATAATTTAGTCTGAGTAACTTATAAACAAGAGAATTTTATATTTCACAGTTCTGGTAGTTAGAAAACTCAGTCAAAGCCCTCCCTGGCCAGTATCTGGTGAGGCCTGGTATCCTAACATCATAGAAACAAATCCACTGGGCTTCTTTTAAAGATACTCTTAAGATTTTAAGATAGTTTGTCCCCGGGGCTGTGTGCTGGAAGCTGATCTTCAGTGAGGTAATGCCGGTATTGATAAGGTGGAACTTGAAGAGAAGAACTTCATGGAGCATAATTAGGTCCTAGAGGCTCCAAGCTCATAAAGGAATTAATACCTTCTCATAGAAGCAGACCAAGCCTCGTGCGCCGGGCTTCATCCTTATAAATTACTGGTTGTTATAGAGCAAGACCATGTGTGTTCACGGACAGTCTTCTGCACACCTCTTTTCTGACTCTCTGTCACACTCACCAGGGTGCTGTTGTCATGCTTTTGGACCATCGGCCTCTAGAAAAGTGAGACAAATAAGCTTAGTGCCCTATACCTAATCAAGCCTAGGGTATTTTTATCATATAATCCAAAATATTTCAGGATGGGGACTAATCCTGTTCATAAGGACCCAACCTTCATGGCCTATTCACCTCTTACAGCACACCCTAACCATACTAGTGAGTTAAGTGTATTAAGGATCAGGCTTTAACATGTGACTCTTGGAGGGAATGCAGATTGCAGTGCTTTGCAGTTGCTGATGAAGGAATCCTAGGGTAATGTCAACACTGTCAGTGAAACTTACCACGCGGATCTTCAAACTGCAATTACAAGTAGTTTCCCTCCTTATCACCCGTGTTTAACGGCGTTTCAGGAACAGTGGAAGAAAAGTTTCCCAATTCTAAGTAAGAGGCCATTTGGCCAGATTAACCTCAGGAAAGAGTTAATTAACATGAAGAGGGCAGCTCCTCTATTAACACCCCTTTACCCGCCTTGCTCACACTGGCATTTGCTTGGGTGGTTTTGGTGCTGAGGCTTAGCTCTCCTGTCACTGGGTGCAGAGTGAGCTTCCTTAACCAGCACAGCCTGAGCTTTTTCAAGAAGCTTTATTCTAAGGCTGCTGGTACCCAGCTGCATCTTGATATGCAGAAATGTGCTTGAGGTTCTCTCCCGGGAGAAAGCCTTAAAACTGGGTCACAGAGAAAAACAGGTTACAAAAGCCTCTCTGAGCAATGAGCCCTTCGAAGTGAGTATGAACACAAGTGGCAAGAAGGCTAGGAAAACAGGTAGGAACTGATCAAGATTATCTGTTGTAGGGTCATCATCGTTGGTCTTATACTGTGTGGTCACTACCTGGTCATTATCTGTGTGGCCATCTACATTGGGCTTATGCTGATGCATATCCTTTCCAGGACATATATAATAATATATATGTGTGTGTGTGTGTGTGTGTGCATGTGTGTGTGTGTGTGTGTGTATATATATACACATATACATGTATATATATATATATACATGTATATATAAAGGAATTAATACTTTCTCAAAGAAGCAGACCAAGCCTTGTGTACTTGGCTTCATCTTTATAAATTGCTGGCTGTTATATAGAGAGCAAGGCCATGTATGTTCACGGACACTCTTCTGCACACCTCTTTTCTGACTCTCTGTCATGCTGCAATATAGCCAAGGGGGCCTCATACAAGGGGAAGAATACATACATACATAATACATACATATTTTTTTTCTTCCATTACATAAAAATATCAAAGCTAATTTACATATCAAACTGTTGCTTCAGTGTTGGAGAATGTTTTATTGTATTTTTATTAATTCTGTGAGTGTTTTGCACATGTATACAGTATATTTTGCTCATATTTTCCCCTATCTCTCCCCTTAACCCCTTGCAGACTCATACCACTCTCCTTCCTACCCCGTCTCTGAAGTTCGTGTTCTTAGTATTTTTAATAACCCAGGAGGTCTAGTTTGTTCTGTCTGCACAAAAACTGGTTCAGAGCCATGCAATGGAGTACAGTCAGCACATCATGGGCCACACCCTTGGAGGCAAAGAATATCCTCTGTGTCTCTCTGTCTCTCTTTCGCGCGTGCGCATGTGTGTGTGTGTGTGTGTGTGTGTGTGTGTGTGTGTGATGTTCACAGAAAAATCCAGTGAAAGGAAACTAACAATCAAATAAGAGAAAACTCCCAGTATATCTCAGAAAATCCCACAGGAAGGAAGGTTTTGTCCACTTCACACCTTAACTGCTCATTTGATTGCATGCTGCAGACTGCAGAATTATCAATGTGCTGGCGTTTCTTCAGCCCATTCCCTTCAAAGCAGGAAGCACTTCTCAGCATGCAGATAGCTCACAAAGTGCCTACAAAGAGAGGAATAAAAGAGAGTGGCCACAGTCTGACTTAGGTAGGATGCTGGAATTTTAAATAGTACAGATATTTTTTAATGAGTATATCTGTCCCTCCATTAGACAGCAGATTTATCTCATGGCTTGTGGGAGTCAAAAAAAAAAAAAAAAAAAAAAAAAAAAAGGATTCTCCTCCTTCCTTGAGTGTGTTTAAAATCTCGAGTGAGTGAGGAGATGAAAAGATGAAAATCAGCAAGCAAGATTGTTCTTTCAGACAGCTACTGGAAGACATGGCTCGGGTGGGGCTAAAATTGAGATTTCTGACAGAAAAGTCCCAGACTGCACATCTTTGCAAGGCAAATATAACCTGTCCTGAAAGCACAGGCCTGCATTTTGAGGGTTGCCCCATAAACACAGCACTGAGGAATTTGTCAAATAGCCTCTTTCCTAGAAACAGGAAATCCCAGGAAGAACGCATGCAGGAGTGGCACAGCCTGAATAGCAAACACTACGGGTGAGGCAGGTAGACAGGGCGTGTGGAAGGCATTTCCCTCCTGACAGAGGGCTGAGAGCTCTCACCTTTGACCTAGTCTCTCTGTACAGCTGGCAAAGGGCCCTTTACCCCCCTCAGCTTTGATTCCTCATCTTTAGGGGATCACACGGCTCTAACCTTGGCATTAGCTACTCAGGCTGGCCTCATCCTCTGCAGAGGAGACTGTGGCCAGCATTTGGGTGACTGGAGACCCAATGAGCTTTCCTCCTGCTTCTTTCAGGTTCAAAACTTTACTCTCCTGCACTGGCTTCCTTTCTGCCATAGCCAAGTTTCTACCTATGTCAAATGTCACTGAAATTCAACAATGTGAACAACAGGAAGAATAGGCTAAAACATTCAGTCATTTAACAGCGTTGTCCACTTCAGAAAAACAATCCAGAGAAGGTAAACGTTAAATCATTTTTTTTAAAATGGGCTAATTGAGCATTCAAAAGCAACGTGAAGTAATAATTTACAATTCCGTCCTCTATGAAAACATGGCTCATTCAAAGATAACACTTATCCATATTGTGCATTTTGCTCATACCTATTATTTTAATGGATTTTTTTTTCAGTTTGAAACTTGTATTCATACCATAAACAGCTGGTCTCCCAACCCAAGGACAAATATACTTCTGAAGCTATTTGTTAATATTGAAATATTCCCAGAGACTAACCATAGATAAATCAAAGTCAATGGCAAAATAAGCGAAGTCATTAAAAGGCAACCAGATGTACACATAGGGCCTCTATCCGTGCAGTCAGCGAAATCTTTCTGAGAAAGTTCTATGTGGCAGGCACACGTTAGGAGCACACACGCACACAGATGTTAAGAGGTGAACTATCGAACTATCTTTTTTTTTGGGTTTTTTTTTTTTTTTTTTTTTTTTGGTTTTTTTGGTTTTTCCAGACAGGGTTTCTCTGTGTAGCCCTGGCTGTCCTGGATCTCACTCTGTAGACCAGGCTGGCCTCGAACTCAGGAGGTGAACTATCTTAAGCCAAACAGCAGCAGACGCCATACTAGAACAGACTAACCTAAACAGAGGTTTGTTACATTGATTATTTGTGCCAATTTCCCCAGTCTCAAAGTAAAGCAAAAGAATTAGATGTGCATACATGAGAGGGGGCAAGCATATGGTATTTTGGGTGAGGCTTCAAAGAACTTCTGGGAAACTCATTCTTTAGTCTAATCCTAGGCTCTCCAACATCTTTGGTTCAAAAAACGTTATATAAAGTACATGGTTCAATAAACCATCGATTTTCCCTTTGCGGACTCATCTGACAAACTTCAAAGCTAGCAGCCTATGTGAGGTCCCAGATTATTTTGGAAATTGAGCTTGTTCTTGATTACTGGAGGTCTGAGGATGCGGTCAGAAAGGAGGACGGACCTGTATGGGCTGAGTTAGCAGATATGCTGGATCGTGAAATAAAGGAAGAATCGTTAAACCTCAAATTAATGAGCATTAATATAGAAGGAGAATCAGGCCAACACAAAGCAGGTGCAAAATCCCTGTGTTGGCACTTTTAATTTGTAAGTTGATTTTCAATTCTGCTGAAGATCTGAATGCCTGGGATTCCAGGCCTGACACAAATGCAGAGAAAATACGACTTTGGAAATTCAGAACATTCTGGACAGTTCTCCTGGTCTAGTTTTTACTCATATTTGAAATGAGGCTGGGGAAGAAAGAAGCTGTTGAATTCTCCAACAGGAAATACATAAGTAGAACAAGCCCATGTTTGTCTAGTTCTTTGTCATTTCACAGTGAAGACCATTTACCTTACACTCTGTCTCTAAAGCACGCTGCCTGCTTTTGTGTGTGACCACATCTCAGTGGCCTCTCCTATTCATTTCTACACACGTTCACCTCTCATGATAAATGATTGACAGAGAGTGAGACAGGGTATACATTGCCAAAGCCTAGAGTCCTGCTTGAGAAGCAGCTATCCCAGACAAGCTGTTTACACATCCCTAAAATTCAGGTGTGCAAGTTCCAACCCCAGTGGGATAGTATGTGGGTGTGTGACAACTGGGAAGTGATCAGGTTAACTAGGTCATTAGGTGGGACCCCTGGGATCGTGCCATTGTAAAAAGATAATGAAGTGTGAGCATGCTCTTCGTACATTCACCAAGCAAAATTCATGTCCCGATGCAACCAAGAGCCTATCTCGGACACGCAGTTCCAGAAGCATGAGAAATAAGATGACAGTTGGTTAGAGAAGCCTGACATGAGACCGAATTTAACACTAAGAGGTGAGGTGCTGCTTTAACAAATGAATATACGTGGCTACGACTGGCTAACAGCAGAGGCTAGGTGAACATGGAGTTCCGGAAACAGCTGGCCCTGCCGGAAGAACCACGGTAGCGGTGGTTCTGGTGAAGGCTAAGGAAAAGGTAGAAATAGAGTTCAAAATAGCGCTGCCTCCATAGAGATGACAGGAATCATCACAAATGAATGTTGGTAGAAATGAGTGGGAGGGGCCGATCTGCTGAGCTCTTAGAATGCTTTCAGAGACAGGGGCGTAAGTGACCTTGTTATGAAACAGCAAAGGGCTTTTTGTGAGAGGAAAGACATGTAAACAACATTAGGTGTTTAGCTAAAGGGACTTCTCTAAATATCGTGTCAAAAAAAGCAGCTTGGTCTGTGTGTCCTATTTCCGTGTCCCATTGTCCAGTTCTCCCGTTCTTGAAGTGAGTTTAGTTTGGCTACACTAGTAGTGGTATAGGCAAGTGGCCCTTTATTATGGATGTCAGTGTGGCTGTGAGACCAGCAGGAAGGCTGCCTGCCAGAACTGAAAGTGGCAAAGACAGGAGAGAAGGAAAAGCTGCCATAGCCTGGGATTATTTTTTTATATATATACTTTATTTACATTTCAAATGTTTTCCCCTTTCCAGGTCTCCCCTTTAAAAACCCCCTATCCCATCCCCCCTCCCCATGCCTCTATGAGGGTATTCCCCCACCCACCCACCCACCCACTCCCATCTTCCCTCCCTGGCATTCCCCTACACTGGGGCATCTAACACTCTCAGACCCAAGGGCCTCTCCTCCCACTGATGGCCAACGAGGCCCTCCTCTGCCACTTATGTGGCCAGCACCATGGGTCCCTCCATATGCATTCTTTGGTTGGTGGTCCAGTCTCTGGGAGCACCAGGGTGCCTGACCAGTTGACACTGTTGCTCCCTCCATGGGGCTGCAAACTCCCTCAGTTCCTTCAGTCCCTTCTCCAACTCCTCCACCTGGGACCCACGCTCAGTCCAACAGTTGCTGTGAATTGAATCATGGGTATTCCGAACTTTTGGGCTAATATCCGCTATCAGTGAGTACATACCATGTTTGTTCTGTTGTGACTTAGTTACCTCGCTCAGGATGATATTTTCAAGTTCCATCCATTTGCCTAAGAATTTCATGAAGTCATTATTTTTAATAGCTGAGTAGTATTCAATTGTGTAAATGTACCACATTTTCTGTATCCATTCCTCTGTTGAGGGACATCTGGGTTGTTTCCAGCTTCTGACTATTATAAATATGGCTGCTATGAACATAGTGGAGCATGTGTCTTTATTACATGTTGGAACATCTTCTGGGTATATGCTCAGGAGTGGTATAGCTGGGTCCTCAGGTAGTATTATGTCCAATTTTCTGAAGGTCCGCCAAACTGATTTCCAGAGTCATAGCCTGGGATTTTATAAAAACAAAACAGAGATACCTCCAGCTGTGAAAGCACCTTCTTCAGACAGCACTCCATCCAAATCTTAAGCAAGCAGGCTTTTACTCAGTGGCAAAATCTGAAATATTAGTGTAGGAGGCTTGTAACTAAATATTGGATAGAAGTAAACAATTGATCTACTTTAGTTTAAAGATGGAAGATAAAGTGAAAAATAAAATCAAATTTTCCATGAGGTAAGAAACAGCTTGTAGCTCCCAGGAGCTTGGAAAAGCCATGAGTGGGGTTATGGGGAGCAACACCTCTCACCCAGACCCGCCCTGATCTGCTGGGATCCAGGGCCTGAGAACCAGGGGGCAGGAAACCTCTGAACCTTCCGGTTTCCATCTGTGGGCGGAGACCTCTGCCTGGGCCACCAGGAGTCCATAGCCAACAAGCACCAGAGAAAGCTACCCTCCCAGGAGTTTGGAAAAGCTGTGAGTGGGGTTAAGGGGAACAACACCTCTCACCCAGACCCCGCCCTGATCCGCTGGGATCCAGAGCCTGAGAACCTGGGGGCAGGAAACCTCTGAACCTTCCGGTTTCCATCTGTGGGTGGAGACCGCTGCCTGGGCCACCAGGAGTCCATAGCTAACACGCACTGGAGAAAGCTACCCTCCCAGGAGTTTGGAAAAGCCTTGAGTGGAGTTAAGGGGAGCAACACATCTCACCCAGACCGGCACGGATCCGGCGAGATCCAGGGCCGGAGAACCCGGGACCAGGAAACCTCTGAACCTCCCAGTTTCATCTGTGGGTGGAGACCTCTGCCTGGGCCACCAGGGGTCTGTGCCTGGGGACCTCAGCGTGGGCCACAGGGCTCCAGGAGAGAGCAGGTATCCCAGGAATGCTGACACACCTTTGAGCACAGGCAAAACCACCACTTCTGTTCAAAGTCACTGGATTGAGAGGGACCCTTGCAGAGCCGTCAGGGCATAGGAGCCAAGGGACAGCTGGGGACAAGACCCTTCGGATTTCTTTCTGCACCCCAGACCGGACCCTGTGCCACAGCTCTCCAAACCCAAACACCTCTCAGAGAGAGCTGGTCTTCAAGGAGTATTGACACAGAGGCCTGCAGGAGGGGCAAGCCACAACCAGACAGAGTAAGATCAGCTAACATCAGAGTTAACAAGATGGCAAAAGACAAGGGTAAGAACATAAAGAACAGAAACCAAGAGTACTTGGCACCATCATAACCCAGCTCTCCCACCACAGCAAGCCCTGGATACCCCAACACACCAGAAAAGCAAGACTCAGATTTAAAATCATTTCTCATGATGATGATAGAAGACTTGAAGAAAGAAATGAATAACACCCTTAAAGAAATACAAGAGAACAGAGATAAACAACTAGAAGTCTTTCAAGAGGAAATACAAATATCCATTAAAGAATTATAGGAAAACACAATCAAACAGGCAGAATTTCAAAAAAACACAATCAAACAGACAAAGGAAATGCACAAAACTATCCAGGAGATAAAAATAGAAATAGAAACAATAAAGAAATCACAAAGGGAGACAACCCTGGAGTTAGAAAACCTAGGAAAGAGATCAGGAATCATTGCTGTAAGCATCACCAACAGAATAAAAGAAATAGAGAGAATCTCAGGAACAGAAGATACCATAGATAACATCGACACAACAGTAAAAGAAAATGCAAAATGCAAAAAGCTTCTAACCCAAAACATCCATGAAATCTAGGACACAATGAGAAGACAGAACCTAAGGATAATAGGTATAGAAGAGAGTGAAGATTCCCAACTTAA
>JAPYYD010003803.1:0-13747 GCA_028551405.1 Uromys caudimaculatus | reverse complement strand
TTACGGAGGCTGGACCACCAACCAAAGAATTCACATGGAGGGACCCATGTTTCGGACCACATATGTGGCAGAGGAGAGCCTTGTTGGCCATCAGGGGGAGGAGAGGCCCCAGTAAAGGGGAATGTCAAGGTGGAAATATGGGAGTGGGCGGGTGGGTGGGAGGTGGAATTCCCTCACAGAGGTGGGGAAGGGGAGGGGAAATGTGGTTTCCAAAGAGGAGACCTAGAAAGCGGTTAACAATGGAAATGTAAATAAAGTATCAAAAAATAAAAATAAAAATAAAAGAAAACAATTATTTCATTTTAGAAGAAAATTTAAAGTCAGGTTTGGTTGCAGTACACCTGCATGTAAAACTAAGGAACATATGCCTGGTCATTTTTCAAGCTGAAGGAACATAATTCCTTACCCTACCATGTTTTGCATTACACAATTGTCCATCAGGTACACTGTATACCATAGCCTGTTGGGAATGAGAAACACACAATTAGTAATGGGATTTTTGGAAAAATGAGTTCTTCCAACCTTACGGACTTTAAAATAAGGACTGTCTAAAATTACATTTCAGCAACTCATGCTCCATTACTCTGTGATGATATTATACTTAAATTAAGTCAAATCAGGTTCTAATTTGATCTTGTTGGCATGAAAAATCCCAATGACTTTCAATTTGCTCACCTCTTACCACTTTGAACCCACTTGGTGATATTAGAGGCTACTCTATCTGCTCTTATTATATTACCATTATAAAAGTATCAGGAATTGGTCAATTCAAAACAAATCTAGAACACAAACCACCACTAATCCTCCTGGAATTAGTCAGTTATTTATAAATAGAAAGGGTAATCAAAAGAAAAACAAATGTCTTAGCACCATCATCTCAGACTGAGTACTGCTTATATACAAATGGATACATTTCTAGTTTTCCCAAGTGTAACAAGCAGGCTAAGCCAGTAAATTCTGACATGTAGCCTCTGCACCTCATTAAGAGAACATTCTTTTCTAATTATTACACTGTAAAATACCCCTTAGCACACTGTATTCTGTAAAGCTGGCTAAAGAACAGCTAACTGAAAAGTTTAGGTGAGAAGGACAACATAAAATAAAAACTCTGGGATAATTTAAAATCCTGCTAATATGGTAAATTATAAACAACAAACTAAATGTGTCACATTCTAAGGTAAGTGTTCACACTTCTTTGACATTGTGGGGTTGGCGAGGACTTTTACTGCAAGAGCCAGGCCTTAATATATGGATGTAAATTCTGCTTGTTCAGCATCATGGCTACCCTGTTACTTTTACTCTGTTCTGCCTTAAAATATTCCTCTCTCAGCTTTAGGATCCTAAGTGCCACATTAAGAGTATTATCAGACTGTCGCTACTTGTCCAGAATTTCCTTGGATGACAGCTCTGCTTAGTTAAACCATAGAAAACTGCTTTCCTATGGTTAGCTATAGCCAGGAATTGGCTTTTTTTTCCTATAATTTTATTCCTGCCACAGAAAGTTGTTTAGAATTTTACTCCTTTTCTGAGAAGAATTTCTGAACTCACTCCAACTTCTTAATAGGCACACAGGAAACACAGCTTCTCAGCCTACTCTAGTGTCTGGTGAAAGCTGATCTAACTTTTGTCCCCACATTTTTTATATTTTCATAGAATCTCATATGATTGTGTGTCTGACTCCTCTCACGAAGCCCAATGCTTGTGAAATTTGATCAGTGTTTCTTGTATAGTTTACTCTCTCCTGTATAGCTGCAGGTACTGCAACTGTTTAACCTGTCACCAGTCAAGAATCTTGTATTTCTTTTATTTTCTTAAGAAAAGACTTTTTTTTTTTTTGATTATGTGTGTATACATATAACTTTCTGAGGGCATGTTCTCATGTGAGTGCAGGTACCCATAGAAGCCAGAAGAGGGCCTTAGACACAGACACCCTGGAGTTGCAAATACAGACGGTTGTATGCTGGTAACCAAACTATAACCCTCTGGAACAGTAGTACAAAGATATTACTACTGAACCATCTTGCCATCCCCCTAATTTTAGAGTCTTGATTCATACACATACATTCATTCTGTATTAAGGAATAGTTTATTCTGTTAGTGGGGGTTTGGTGTCTCTTTATGGGTTGCCACACAATACAAGAGAATCAAGGGTCACTCATGAGACTTGAAGATCATTAATTAAGAATTTAGGAATTTAGGAAAAAAGGAAAAGTAGAGACAATTTATTAAGATTTTGAGCTTGTCTGTTCTTGGATTCTCCACTGTTGAAGAGGTTAAGGAGTCAAGCCTTTAAGCTGTCCTAGAGGTCAGTGACATTGCTGGGCCACATGGTAGGGAGGAAGGTTTTAGAGGAAAACTAAAGAAGCCCAAATGTTGAAGAAAAAAGCTTTTAAGGAAATTTTTCTTGGAAAAGAGAGAAAGAAGATGGGAGGTTAAACCTTTCAGTTGAGAAAAAGCAGGCAGGCTTATAAAGCTCCAAGTCTGCACTTCCATAAATTACTGTTCGAGGAATTCTGGGAAGGAGAAATATAGTATCTCACTAAAGGATTATTCTGTTTATTTCTTTAGTGTGGCTTAAGGCAAGTCCACCTTCCTAACAGGTCTTTCAGCCAGATTATTACAAGATTCAGGTGAAATTTATTCAATGATTTTACTCTCTTGACAAAAAGGTATTTTTTTATACTCTAACGATTCTCTTACCAAAGAATTTTGGTACCAAAGTACCAAAATGAAAGACTAACTCATTTATTCTATAAATTATTAATAATTAATGTAGGTATATTCAATACATATTATATAAAAATTCATGGCATGAAACCTTTATAATAAAATGATTGAGTCTTAGTTAGGATTTCCATTGCCGTGAAGAGGCACCATGACCAAGGAAACTCTTTTAGAGGACAGCATTTAATTGGAGCTGGCTTACTGGTTCTGAAGTTCATTCCATTATCATCATGGTGGGAGGCATGGCAGTGTCTAGGCAGACAGGATCTGAGAGTTCTACAACTTGATCAGAAGGTCACTAGAAGACTAGCTTCCAGGCAACTAGAAGGAAGGACTCAAAGCCCACCCCCACAGTGATGCATTACCTTTAAAAAGGCCACATCTACTCCAACAAGACCACACCTCCTAATACTGCAACTCCTTGGGCCAAGCATATTCAAACCACCACAGACTGCCAGGTAAAAGCCTCAAATACCATTTATAATTTCACTTCTTTAAGATGTAGAACAAAAACTTAGAGAAATATTAAAAAGTTATTAAAAGCAAAAACAGGATAATTTTGTTTTACTTTCATTAATAATAACTACTATAAATAAATAAATATTATATTTCCTATTGCCTTAGTACTTAAAACAAAACTTACTTTGAATGCAGATACTAGCTTTAGTTGATTTTATTGTTACTTATGGTAGGAGATAAAGAGATGATTGTAATTGAAAAAAAATTGTTTTCTTAAGGCCTCAAGAGATAAAAGCAAAGCTCAATTGTAGTGAAGGAGCAAGGGATCTATGTCAGCTCTGAAGCAGAAAGTGGAAAACTGAAGGCAAGAGCCTTTATTATGGAACTGTCACACTCAGATAAAAGAGTTTAGCTAACTTGAATGCTGTCAGGTAGCTTTGCACTTCAGGACTATCCTCTTTGTCCAGTATCCATCTTTAATATAATTAGGGTAGCTGGATAGTGGCTTTAAAAAGTAGGAACACCAAATAAAGGCAGATTAGAGGGTATGGACTTTGGATGGGTGAGTTTGTATTTGAAAAACATACTTTTAAGGTAAGTTGCTCAGTATCTGACAATTTGCTTCCAAACTCATAGGGCCCAGATGCCATAGAATTAGATTACATACATTTAAAATATTTTCTCAGTACATTTTCTTTAAGAAATCCTTTGAATTGTTTGAAAAATTACTTAAACATCCTTTTGGTTATCTTTTTTAAAAAATGACTTATTTTTATATTGTTTATTTGGCTGTTTAATCTGCATGTCTATGTGTATGTCATGTATGTTCAGTGCCCATAGAAGCCAGAAGAGAAATGCCACATTACTGAGGCTACATATGGTAGTAAGCCATCTTTCAGGTGCTGGGTATTGAATAAATTTTGGTTATTGGTTAGTCCTCTAGAAGAGTAGCTAGTGCTCCTAACATTTGTATTATCTCCTCAACCTCACTGACTATCATTTAAAAACAAAGAAGGATATTCTGTCTAGCCTTGTGTAGCTAAATTCTAAGCCACCATAGCCAATGGGAAAAAGTGTTAAGGAATCTGCACTGAGTCCTGAAGACAGGGATAAAATTTGTTTTCCTTGCATTTTGAATTTTACTGAACATTAAAGTGATTTGGGACAATTAAGGAGAGAAATTAAAGTAAAGTCCACAAAAGCTGACTAAATGCTGAGGCAGACAGATTTCCATTAAACATGATATCACACTAAAGTTGTTCAATCATCTCCTCAACAAGCAACAAATCCATGAGTTGAAATTCCAGTCTAAAGGAAAGACAGAGACAAAAAACAGAACAGAGACTGAAGGAAAGGCCAACCAGAGACTGCCCCACCTAGGGATACATCCCATCTGCAGACATCAAACCCCCATACTATTGCTGAAGCCAAGAATTGCTTGCTGACAGGGGCCTACTACGGCTATTTTCTGAGAGGTTCTACCAGCACCTGACCAATACAGATGCAGATACTCACAGCCAACCATTGGACTGAACCCAGGGACCCAAATGGGAAGGACTGAGGGAGCTGAAGGAGATTGTAACCCCATACGAAGAACAATATCAACTAATAGGACCACCTAGAGCTCCCAGGGATTAAACCACCAACCAAAGAGTATACATGGAGGGAGCCAGGACTCCAGATACATATGCAGCAGAGGATGACCTTATCTGACATCAATGGGAGGGGATGGAGGTTTGATGCTCCAGTGTAGACAGATGCTAGAGGGGTGAGGCAGGAGTGGGTGGGTGGGTGGAGGAGCGCCCTCATAAAGGCAAAGGTGGGGGGGAGAGGGTGTATGGGATGGGGGTTACCAGGAAGGAGGATATCATTTGAAATGTAAATGAATAAAATGATTAATAGCACATTTTATTTAAAAGAGGAATTATGAGTCATAGGTCTCTTTGCCCCTGATATTTTTCCTACCTCACTCCCACCAGCATCCTGCTTCCCTGAGGCATCAATGTTCTACAGGATTAGGTGCATCATCTCCCACTAAGGCCAGACAATGCAGTCCTCTGCTACATATGTGCCAAGGGCCACAGATCAGTCAATGTATGCTCTTTGGTTTGTGGCTTCGTATCTGGGAGTTCCCAGGGGTCCAGGTTAGTTGATACTGTTGGCCTTCCTATAGGATTGCCATTTCCTTCAGCTCCTTCAAGACATCCCCTAACTTTTCCATAGGGGTCCTCGGCCTCAGTCCCATGGTTGGCAGTAAATATCTGCATCAGTCTCTGTCAGGTGCTGGTAGAAATTCTCAAAGGACATTCATGCTAGGCTCCTGTCTTCAAGTACTAAGTGGCATTAGTAATAGTGTCAGGGTTTGGTGCCTGCACATGGGATGGATCCCAAGTTGGGCCAGTCACTGAATAGCCTTTCCTTCAGTCTCACTCCATTTTTGTCCCTGCATTTTCTTTCAACAGGAACAATTCTGGGTCAAAAATTTTGAAGACGGGTGAGTGGCCTCATGCCTCTACTGGGGACCCTGTCTATCTACTAGCAGTGATCTGTTCAGGTTCTATCTCACCACAGTTGGGCATTCTGGATAAGGTCATCTCCATTGAATCCTGGGAGCCTCTCACATCCCAGGGCACTGGGACATTCTAGAGGTCCCCTCCCACACCCACCCCACACTGCTGCATATCTGATGAATTCCCATGGCCCTCTAGGCTTTTCTTCTGTCTCTTCTCATCCCTGATCCTGTCCCTCCCTTTCCCCTCCCCCTCTCTTTTTCCACCCAGGCCTCTCCCTCCCTCTGCCTCCTGTGCTTATTTGGTTCCTCCTTCTAAGTGAGATTGAAGTATCCACACTTAGGTCTTCCTTCTTGTTAAGCTTCATATGGACTGTGAGGTGTATTATAGATATTCTGTACTTTTTGGCTAATATCTACTTATCAGTGAGTAGACACCATGCATGTCCTTTTGGGTCTGAGTTACCTCACTCAGGGTGATATTTTTCTAGTTCCATTGATTTGCCTGCAAAATTTATGATGTCCTCATTTTTAACAGCTAAATATTATTCCATTGTGTAAATGAACCAAATTTTCTATATCCAATATTCAGTTGAGGGGCATCTGGGTTGTTTTCAACTTCTGGCTATTACAAATAAGGCTGCTATGAACATAATGGAGCATGTGTCCTTGTGGTATGGTGGAGCATCTTTTAGGTATATGCTCAAGAGTAGTATAGCTGGGTCTTCAAGTAGAACTATTTCCCATTTTTCTGAGCAACTATCAGATTGACTTCTAGAGTGGTTGTACCATCTTGCAGTCCTACCAGCAATGGAGGAGTGTTGCTTTTTCTCCATATCTTCACCAGCATCTGCTGTCATCTGGATTTTTGATCTTAGCTATTCTGATTGGTGTAAGTTGGAATCTCAGGGTCATTTTGATTTGCATTTCCCTGATGATTAAAGATGTTGAACACTGCTTTATATGCTTCTCTGCCATTCGAGATTCCTCAGTTGAGAATGCTTTGTTTAGCTCTGTACTCCATTTTTTAATTGCATTTTTTTTTGGAGTCTAACTTCTTGTGCTCTTTATATGTTTTGGATATTATCGCACTGTTGGATACAGGGTTAGTAAAGATCTTTTACCAATCTGTTGGTTGCCATTTTGTCCTATTGACAGTGTCCTTTGCCTTATAGAAGTTTTTCAGTTTCATGTTGATATTAGAGTCTGAGCCATTGTGTTCTGTTCAGGAAATTTTCCCCGTGCCCATGTGTTCAAGGCTATTTCCCACTTTCTTTTCTATTGCGTTCAGTATGTCTGGATTTATGTTGAGGTTCTTGATCCACTTGGACTCTAGTGTTGCACAAGGGGATAAATATGGAGCAATTTGAATTCTTCTACATGCAGACCATCAGTTGTTGAAGGTGCTTTCTTTTTAACTGTATGATTTTGGCTTCTTTGTCAAAGACCAAGTGTCCATAGGTGTGTGAGTTTATTTCTGGGCCTTCAATTTTATCCTACTGATCGACCTGTCTGTCTCTGTACCCATACCATGTGGTTTAGCATGAGGTCAAGGATGGTGATGAAGTCTCAATTGTGAGCATCTATGCTCCAAATGCAAGAGTATCCACATTCATAAAAGAAACTTTACTAAATCTAGAAACACACATTGAACCTCACACGATAATAGTGAGAGACTTCAACAACCCACTCTCACCAAAAGACTGGACATTGAAACCAAAACTAAATAGAGACACAGTGAAACTAACTGAAGTTATAACTCAAATGGATTTAACAGATATCTACAGAATATTTCACCCCAAAACAAAAGAATGTGCTCTCAGCATCTCATGAAACCTTCTCCAAAATTGACCATATAATTGGACAGAAAATAAGCCTGAACAGATACAAAGATGACTGAAATAATCCTATGAATTCTATCAGATCACCAGGCAGTAAGGCTGGACTTCAATAACAACAAAAACAACAGAAAGCCCACATACTCATGGAAACTAAACAGCTCCCTACTCAATGATAATTTAGAAGAAATAAAGAAAGAAATTGCCCCTAATTTTTTTATGGGGCTATAGACAGTGTTAATTTCTATTTTAAAAAAAGATTAAATGTATATCCATAGTTATAATAAAATCTAAATGATTAGCATTACAAAACAATGGCATAATATATTCTTAATATATTAATCTTAATAAACCTGTGGTTTTCATAAGGAAGATACTGTACTAGAATTTTTGAAAGAAAAATAAAGTCAATACAAATGATCTACATGTTTGCAGACTATACATTCACATTAATTCTCACAAACAATATGTAGTTTTAAAGAATAACATGAAATACAACTTAGCAAATGCAACTTGCATTGATGAAGTTCAAATACATGCTTTATTGCATCATATACTTCATTAATCCAAATAATAACTTTTGTTACAATTATAATCATATTTTTCATAATCTGTCTTTACATTATTAGCATAACATAAATTATTAACTCAAAACAATTATTTATTAACTAACCACATTTTTACCATTATTATTCATATTGACATTACCTATACTTGGCAATTTCATTATTAAGCAAATACCAGTCAAAGTTATTGCTTTTATTCATAATCTTTACTTGTATTCTCTTATCAAGTTGTACAGAATTCTCTTATAGTAATCAAGCCATCCTCAGATCACAAGATGTTGCCAGCACATTACCAAACTCTTTTGAAATTGCCTAGTGCAGGAAATGTATTTATATCCCAGCGTCTATTATCTTAAATTCATTTTACTAGTTACTAATTATCTCTCTTCCTACTAAGCTCACGAATACAGGTACTAAATTCATAAGATGCTGTGATTTCAGTGTATGTATACACAAATTATTTCTGTGCTTTCAAAATCATTGGTTTTTAATTGCAAAACATTAAACCCTAATTCATATCCCTTTATTTCTCGTCTATTTAAGTTACAATCAATATTTTTGCTACTATAATTTGCTGAAATTTTCTTCATCTACTAGATCATTTTGTCTGCAGTTCTAAGTCAACATGCAGCACTTAAAGAGGCAGGACCTTATTGAGGATAGACATGAATTGTCTCAGTAGAATGAAAACCTTCTCTTATAACTTGATATATTTAAAAGAAAGTCTTTACTACAGGCATATGTAAAAAGAATCCAGAGCAAAGCTTGATGAGACAACTGAAGCAAAAATGATAGAGTATAATAATGAACTTCAAAACCTTCAGACACAACCACATTATTGATGATAAAGTGTAATTCAAAACACACACCCTCTTACCATATAGCCCATCCACTGCATCATCATCTACACAAAAGATTTAAATGCATATTCACATAAAATTCTGTGCACAGGTGTTTCAGCTGGTTTATTTATAATTATAAAACTTGGAAGCAATCAATTCATTCATCAGTAGATAAAGGGATACACTGATGTCTTTCCAGACAGGGGGACATTATTTAGCATGAATAAGCCAAAAGCTGTGAGATTTGGAGAAATCTGAGATTGAACTCTGATTGAAGGAAGATAATGTGAACTGCCTCACACTGTAAATTCCCAACTGTGTGGCTAAAAGCATGTATCCAATTGTGTAATTACTCAGAAAATCATGACAGATTTCAGTAAGACTATACATACAAAATAATGCTGAAAATGAGAAAGAGTGACACACAAATGTTGACAATATGAAATAATAGAAATGCTCACATATTTTAAAATAGAATTTTTTTGAGTGAACAGTGGTAAACATAGGTAAGGGAACTACAAAGAAAGAAAAGCAAACCACAATATTTAGGAAGACACATACAAGAGGGAAGACTGAAGATAATCAAGGAAGTGTCTTCCTTAAAAAGCTGTCCAGTAAGAGCAGAGTGGGGGAGAGTGAGGATGCTAACTACAATCTATTTTTAACTGCATGGTGGTTACATCATCACCTAAGAAAGCATGCTACTGTTAGCGATACCACCAGCAGTGAAGCTAGCTTTCTGTTATGTCATTAAACAATGCATTCACAATTTTTTTCATTTCTTGTAATCTGTTGCTCATAACCAAAAGTTCATAGGGAAATAATAAAATTTTACTTTTAAAAAAATTTCATTTTACTTTAAGTTTTTAATCATGACTATGTGGTGACACGAATGTATCCTGTGTATATGCAGGTGTCTATAGAGGCTAGAAATGGAATCAGGGATCCCTTGGAGCTGGAGTTATAAGCAGCTTCTGAGCTCACTCTTCAGTTATAATATTTGTGTTTTAGTTTTAGTTTTTATTTTTATTTTTATTTTACTTTTTATTGATTCTCTGAGAATTTCACATCATGCATCCCAATCCCACTCATCTCCCAAACCCTTCATATCTATTCTCTGCCTTTGCAACCCCCCCAAATAAAATAAGATAGAATAAAAATATCTTGTCGTAGAAGTTGTAGATGTCATAGTGTGTCACACAGTGTACCATTTTGTCCTCACATCTTTACTTGAAAGTGTTCATTGCAATGAATCATTGGTCTGTTTTGAGACCTCTGGCTTCTGCTACACTATCTATACTGGATCCTCATGGCAACTTATCTTGAATAACCTTTTGTTGCCCTGTGTCATGTAGATCCTGAAGCTTTGTATCTGCAAGACTAGCCTTTTCACATGCTCCAGCAGATTACTGATGGGGTGGATGTTAAGGTGGGCCAACTCAAAGTCCTAGATTAGGTTCTGAGAAGTAGTATCTGAATTAGTCAACCCACCAACTCTCCTGTACCCACACCACCAAAGTGAGCCCTCCAGCATTGCCACAGTTAAGACACCCAGTGCTGCAGCCTGCAAGGGGCAGGGTCAGCTCTCCTGCTATCAAGTCCTCTAAGCTGGCTCACCCACACATTCACTACCAAGGCCAGCTCTATTATGCTACCCAGGAGAAGCACAGAGCCTGTTCTGAGGGCTGCAGTCAATGAGAGGAGGTCTCCCTAGCTCATGCCCTCAGGGCCATGCCATCAGGGTCAGCTCTACTCTGCTGCCCAGGCAAGGTGCAGGGTTAGTTCACCATGCTTACAGGGAAGCTCACCCATACCCCTCCCACCAGGGTCTGCTCTACTGAGCTGCCCAGGTGAGGGTTGAGGCCAGCTCTCCCAGGTATGCTAAGGGTAGAACAAGCTCAGCCCAGTACTTCAGGTGGTAGTCAAGACCAGGGACATCTGCATGGCCTTGAATCGTAACACAGGACTGGAACATCAACATAGACTCCAGCTGCCATCGGACTATGAACCTAGATATGGTCCCCAGCAGCAGCACAGGCCCACATGTCCCCATGGCCTAAGGTGACAGCATAGGCTGCTCAGATCGATATGTCCCTGCAGGCAGTATGCCCTCAGATATACACATGGTTTTACATGACAGCCCAGACCACAAACAGTAGCTTGGCTATTGGTGGTAACTTGGTCCACAGACATTGACTGACACAGACCCCAACTGCAGCAGGAGCACAGACCCAGATATGGCTTTTGCAGCAACCCAAGCCAGGACCTCACCAAGGCCTCCTCAAATCTTCTTGCTCTTCATTGCCGATGAGTCTCTAGTTCCATCTTTCTCCAGTGTATAACCTTCTCAGCTTTGCCTTTCCTGCTATGTGCACATCATGTACTCTGCCTCTTCCATCTCTCAATCATACATTTGTCCATCACAGTGGTGTCTGAGGCAGATGCTTGGGTGTCTTTCTTCCAGTCTCTCTGGGATGGTGTGGCCAGGAGCTGAAACTTTATTTTTAATAAGTGTGATCTTTGTTATACATCAAAACCTTCTAGATGCCATTCATAGTGAAGGGGCTCATAAGGGTCAACACCTCAGAGAGGAACTATAGACAATAAAAGGTTGCAGGTGGGGGCAAATAATCTAAGCATCCCTCTAACCACACTCAGGTAGACAAACCCAGTTAAGTGGGCCAAAAAAAAAAAAAAAGTGAAAGAAGAAAGGATTTGACAAGAGGATATGCAGAAGAGATAAGAGGGGATAATGGGGAGAAATTTAAGCAAAGAACTGTGTGTGTGTGTGTGTGTGTGTGTGTGTGTGTGTGTGTGTGTGTGTGTGTGTGTGTACGTGCGTGTACTTATAAAAAATATTTTTTGAAGAACTGAAAAACTAATATTTAACATAGAGCATATTGAGAAAGATAATAAATATGCTATAAATATATATTATATTTTGTTATTAGGATATTGGATCAATGTGCAATTCACTACTTTACCTCTCTACATTCTAGTTTTTAGTTTTGAGCATTTGCACTTGATCCTAGACAAAAAGCTTATTGATTTCTGTTTTCTAATTCACGTACAGTTTGCATATTGATTGTATGGTCATGATCCTTTAAAAAACAAACACTGAAAACTTTTTTAAAAAACTCCTTTAAGATAGTTTATTAATAACAAAAGTTTAGTTGAGTGTAGATGCTGGCATAAACTTGAAAAAGGCACAGTGCTTGAGTTCCTATAGACAGGATTAATTATAACCAGAAAGGAAGATTTCTGAGTTCCAGGCCAGCCTGGTTTACAGAATGAGTTCCAGGCCAGCCAGGGCTACAAAGAGAAAATCTGTCTCGAAAAACAAAGAACAAAAAACAAAAACAAACAAAACAAAAAACAAAAAAAAAAAAGAATTTTAAAAGCATACTAATAATATTGCCAATGAAATATGCTTATGAAAATACAATGAATAAAAATAGAAAACATCATGTGTTTGTTCTAAAGTAAAATGTAGGGTTTTTTTGTCATCTGCATTTTGCTGTTGTATGCAGTACACCTTCAGGTGAATTCTTTAACTGTAATAAGCAGTTTCATTGCTATATCCTGACACTAGTCATCCATCAAAAAATGCTAATTATATTAGTTCTTGTTTAAGCTATCTCCCTTGGAAGGAATTTTAAAAATGCAGTAGCAGCATTATTAGAAATTTACTTAAAGTATGTATTTCATGCATTTATTGATGAGAACAGAAAATAGAAAAAGCAAATAACAAAGACTTACTTTTTTCCTCCAGTCACAACCAGAGACAACCTGAAAATTACAAAAATATGTGATGTAAGCAGGATTATCTTTAAGAGAGTCGAAGTTAAAGATCCTGGAAAAATGTGATTGGGCCAGTGTGAAAAATACATATACTGAATATTCAGTAAAACATTTGTGTGGTCAAAGAGAATTAATTTATGTAATTTTAGACTGCAAGAGTCCATCCAGAGGATGTAACATAAGAAATTTGACTTTTATATTAACTTAGAAGAAATTAAAACCTTCCTCAAAATGATATGATGTTATTTCAAATACATCTGTAAATTTAATCCCATTTTATAAGATGGATTCAAATGCTTAGGATTACGTGCCACTTTTCTGTTTTTTTGTTTGTTTGTTTGTTTTTATTTATTTTTTGATACTTTATTTACATTTCCAATGTTTCTCCTTTTCTAGGTCTCCTCTTTGAAAACCCCATCCCCTCCCACTCCCCGCCCCTATAGGGGAATTCCACCCCCTACCCACCTACCCACCATTCCCCTATTCGCACCTTGACATTCCCCTTTACTGGGGCCTCTAACACCCTCAGGCCCGAGGGCCTCTCCTCTCCCTGATGGCCAATGAGGCCATCCTCTGCCACATATGTGGTCTGACCCATGTGTCCCTCGATATGTATTCTTTGGTTGGTGGTCCAAATTCTAGGACTAATGGGGGGTGCGGGGGTCAGGCCCGTTGACACTGTTGCTCCCTCCATGGGGCTGCAAACTCCCTCAGCAACTTCAGTCGTTTCTCCAAATCCTCGATCTGGGACCTCACTCTCAGTCCAGCTGTTACTGTAAAGTGAAACTTCGATATTCTGAACTTTTGGACTAATATCCACTTATCAGTGAGTACATACCATGTTCATTCTTTTGTGACTGAGTTACCTCACTCAGGATGATATTTTCAAGTTCCATCCATTTGCCTGCAAATTTCATTAAGTCATTGTTTTTAATAGCTGAGTAGTATTCCATTGTGTAAATGTACCACATTTTCTGTATCCATTCCTCTGATGAGGGACATCTGGGT
>JAPYYD010003802.1:0-13747 GCA_028551405.1 Uromys caudimaculatus | reverse complement strand
GTTCTTTTGTTGTTAAGGATAGCTTTTGCTATCCTGGGTTTTTTGTTGTTCCAAATGAATTTAAGAATTGCTCTTTCTAAGTCTATGAAGAATTGAGTTGGAATTTTGATGGGGATTGCATTGAATCTGTAGATTGCTTTTGGCAGGATGGCCATTTTTACTATATTATTCCTGCCAATCCATGAGCACGGGAGAGCTTTCCATCTTCTGAGGTCTTCTTCGATTTCTTTCTTCAGAGCCTTGAACTTCTTGTCATACAGATCTTTCACTTGTTTGGTTAGAGTGACACCAAGATACTTTATATTGTTTGTGACAATTGTGAAGGGTGTCATTTCCCTAATTTCTTTCTCAGATTGTTTATCCTTCAAGTGTAGGAAGGCTACTGATTTGTTTGAGTTAATTTTATATCCGGCCTCTTTGCTGAAGTTGTTTATCAGCTGTAGCAGTTCTCTGGTGGAATATCACACGTCACTTAAGTATACAGTCATATTGTCTGCAAATAGTGATATTTTGATTTCTTCCTTTCCAATTTGTATCCCTTTGACATCCTTTTTTCTCTCATTACTCTAGCTAGAACTTCAAGTTCTATATTGAATAGATAGGGAGAGAGTGGACAGCCTTGTCTAGTCCCTGATTTTAGTGGGATTGCTTCAAATTTCTCTCCATTAAGTTTGATATTGGCTACTGGTTTGTGGTATATTGCTTTTACTATGTTTGGGTATGAACCTTGAATTCCTGATATTTCCAAGACTTTTATCATGAAGGGATGTTGAATTTTGTCAAATGCTTTTTCAGCATCTAATGAGATGCTCATGTTTTTTTTTCTTTGAGTTTGTTTATGTAGTGGATTACACTGCTGGATTTCTGGGTATTGAATCATCCCTGCATCCCTGGGATGATGCCTACTTGATCATGGTGAATGATCATTTTGATGTGTTCTTGCATTCAGTTTGCAAGAATTTTATTATTTTTGCATTGATATTCATAATGGAAATTGATCTGGAGTTTTTTTTTCTTTGTTGGGTCTTTGTGAGGTTTTGGTATCAGTGTCACTGTGGCCTCATAGATGACTTGGGTAGTGTTCCTTCTGTTTCTCTTTTGTGGAATAGTTTGAAGAGTATTGGTGTTTGGTCTTCTTTGAAGATCTGATATAATTATGCACTAAACCCATATTGATCCTGGGCTTTTTTTGGTTGGGAGAGTTTTAATGACTGCTTCTATTTCTTTAGGCATTATGGGAATGTTTAGATGGTTTATCTGATCCTGACTTAACTTTGGTATTTTGTGTCTGTCTAGAAAATTGTACATTTCATCCAGATTTTCCAATTTTGTTGAGTATTGGCTTTTGTAGTAGGATCTGGTGATATTTTGAATTTGCTCAGATTCTATTGTTTTATCTCCTTTTTCGTTTCTGATTTTGTTAATTTGGATATTGTCTCTGTGCCCTCTGGTTATCTGGCTAAGGGTTTATCTATCTTGTTGATTTTCTCAAAGAACCAGCTCCTGGTTTTGTTGATTCTTTGAATAGTTCTTTTTGTTTCTACTTGGTTGATTTCAGCTTTGGGTTTGATCATTTCTTGTTATCTACTCCTTTTGGGTATATTAGCTTCTTTTTGTTCTAAAGCTTTCATATGTGCTGTTAAGCTGCTAGTGTATGCTCTCTCCGGTTTCTTTTTGGAGGCACTCAAAGCTTTGAGCTTTCCTCTTAACACTGTTTTCACTGTGTACCATAGGTTTGGGTATGTTGTACTTTCATTTTCATTAAATTCTAGGAAGTCTTTAATTTCTTTCTATATTTCTTCCTTGACCATGTTATCATTGAGTAGAGCATTGTTCAGCTTCCATGTGTATGTGGGCTTTCTGTCATTTTTGTTACCATTGAAGACCAGTCTTAATTCGTAGTGATCTGATAGGAGGCATGGGATTATTTCAATATTCTTATATCTGTTGAGGTTTGTTTGTGACTGATTATATAGTCAGTTTTGGAGAAAGTACCATGAGGTGCTGAGAAGAAGATATATTCTTTTGATTTAGGGTGAAATGTTCTATAGATATCTGTTAAATTATTTGGTCCATAACTTCTGTAAGTTTCACTCTGTCTCTGTTTAGTTTGTGTCTTCAAGATCTTTTCATTGATGAGAGTGGGGTGTTGAAGTTTCCCACTATTATTGTGTGAGGTTCAATGTGTGCTTTCAGCTTTAGTAAAGTTTCTTTTATGAATGTGGGTGCCCTTGCATTTGGAGCATAGATGTTCAGAATTGAGAGTTCTTGGTAGATTTTTCCTTTGATGAAGATGAATTGACCTTCCTTATCTTTTTTGATGACTGTTATTTGAAGTCGATTTTATCTGTAATTAAATGGCTACTCCAGCCTATTTCTTAGGATCATTTACCTGGAAAATTGTTTTCCAGCCCTTTACTATGAGGTAGTGTTTGTGTTTACCACTGAGGTGCATTTCCTGTATGCAGCAAAATGCTGGGTCCTGTTTACATATCCAGTCTGTCAGTCTGTCTTTTTATTAGGGAATTGAGTCCATTGATGTTAAGAGATATTAAGGAATAGTGATTGTTGCTGCCTGTTATTTTCAATGTTATTTTTATGTTTGTGTGGTTATCTTCTTTTGGGTTTCTTGAAAGATTACTTTCTTGTTTTTTGTAGGGTGTAGTTTCCCTCCTTGTGTTGGCGTTTTCAATCTATTATCCTTTGTAAGTCTGGGTTTGTGGAAAGATTTTGTGTAAATTTGGTTCTCTCATGGACTATCTTGGTTTCACCATCTATGGTAATTGAGAGATTTGCTGGGTATAGCATTCTGGGTTGGCAGTTGTGTTCTCTTAGGGTCTTTATGAGATCTGCCCAGGATCTTCTAGCTTTCATAGTCTCTGGTGAGAAGTCTGGTGTCATTCTGATAGGTCTTCCTTTATACGTGACTTTATCTTTTTCCCTTACCACTTTTAATATTCTTTCCTTGTTTTGTGCATTTGATGTTTTGACTATTATGTATCATGAAGAATTTCTTTTCTGATCCAATCTATTTGGAGTTCTGTAGGCTTCTTGAATGTTTATGTTCATCCCTTTCTTTAGGTTAGAGAAGTTTTCTTCTATAATTTTGTTGAAGATATTTACTGGCCCTTTAGTTGGGAATATTCACTCTTCTGTACTTTTATCCTTAGGTTTGGTCTTCTCATTGTGTACTGGATTTCCTAGATGTTTTGGATTAGGAGTTTTTGCATTTTGCATTTTCTTTGACTGTTGTGTCAATGTTTTTTATGGTATCTTCTGCTCCTGAGATTCTCTCTTCTATCTCTCGAATTCTGTTAATGATGCTTGCATCTATGACTCCTGATCTTTTTCCTAGGTTTTCTATCTCCAAAGGTTGTCTCCCTTTGTGATTTCTTTATTGTTTCTATGTCTATTTTTAGATGCTGTATACTTTCATTCATTTCCTTCACCTGTTTGACTGTGTTTTCCTGTAATTCTTTAAGGGATTTTTGTGTTTCCTCTTTAAGGGCTTCTACCTGTTTACCTGTGTTCTCTTGTAGTTCTTTAAGGGAGTTATTTATTTCCTTCTTAATGTCTTCTATCATCATCATGAGAAGTGGTTTTAAATCTGAGTATGTCTTTTCTTGTGTGTTGGGGTATCCAAGGCTCACTGTTATGGGAGAATTGGGTTCTGATGATGACAAGTCTCCTTGGTTTCTGTTCCTTATATTCTTGCCCTTGCCTTTTGCCACCTGGTTATCTCTGGTCTTAGCTGGTCTTGCTTTCTCTGACTGTGCCTTGTCCCTCCTTCTAGCCTTTGAGTCAGTACTCCTTAGAGACCAGCTCTCTCTGAGAAGAATTTGGTTTTGGAGAGCTGTGGTACAGGGTCAGCTCTGGGGTACAGACAGAAACCAGAAGGATCTTGTGCCCAGCTGTTCCTTGGTTCCTGTGTCCTGATGAATCTACGAGAACCCCTCTTGATTGAGGAATTTGAACAGAATTGGTGGTCTTGCCTGTGCTCGAATGTGTGCCGGCCCTCCTGGGAGACCAGCTCTCTCCTGGCACTATTTGAGTATGGAGCCCTGTGTCACAGGATCAGCTCCCTGGCCACAGAAGGAAACTGGAGGGCCACTGCTCAGTCCCTATCTCCTGAGGGTTTGGGGTGGGTCCCTCTGAGCAGAGGTGCTAGACTTATCCCTTCTCACAAGCTTGTCTACACTCCTGGGAGGCTACCCTTTTCCCTGCTCTATTTGGGTATGGAGCCATGTGGCACAGGTCACAAGCATAAACCAGAAGGCTCCTGTTCCAGGCTGATCCTCAGTCTCTGTGTTCTGAGAGTTCTGGGTGGGTCCCACTGAGAAGTGGTGGTTGTCTTACCTCTGCTCACAGGACAACAATGCATTATTTATTATATAAAGTAAAAAGGAGAATTCATGTGGAAATATCAATTTATTGTGTACAATTACCATAAGAACTCTCCACTATTTGACAACAGAAATGTCATAAGAACATATATATGTAATAGCATACATTTTATTTAAAATCATATGAAAAATTTCAACTTGCAATGTGGACCATTAAAGATTAAAAAGAATCTGTATTTTGGAAACAAAGTAACTGGGGCTTCACGGGATGATTCTTTATAACTAACTCTAAGTCCAGTTCCAGGAGATCCCATGACATCTTCTCACCTCTGTAGGCACAGGGGCAGGCACATGTGCATGCACTCTGACACAACACTTGTATATATAAATAAGAAATGAATTAATAGCTTTTTAAAGAAGAGAGAAAACATCTTTTAAAAAAATCGTATGGTGATGTTTTGACTGCAGGTTTTTCAGCATAATGATTATTCTCTTATCAGAACTGATTTGTACTAAAGGAGCAATTGTTGGATAGGTATATATCACAAACTTCTGAACAGTCAGGATGACTGGGTCATACATCCATAACAGGACTGAGGCCGTTGAGATGATGAAGTCCACCCAGTACATGACCACAAAGAAAACCACCAGCAGCAAGATGGTCTGGGTCGCCCTTTTCTCAGGGGACACTCTCAGGTGGCTGATGCTATGAAGATGCTTGCTTTGCCTCTGATGTCTGAACAAGATAATCACCATGTATGCACTTGTGGTCAGCATGACTCCTACAAGAAACACATCTCTGGAGGTTGTCATTGTTAAAATCAATCCACTGATGATGTAGTTCATGGGGAAGAGTGAGCAGTATTTAGTGACCTTCATCTGGTTGGTCTCACTGACATTGGTATAAGCACCAACATAGAAGATCCGGTTACTACTGAAGGACAAAGTGAAAGACCACATACATAAGAAAGCATACATCATGTACTTTTTTAGTTTTGGTTTAAATTTTGACAACAAAGACATACTGGGACTGATTGTGACAGCCTGGAATACACTCAGGAGGCAGGTGGTGCAGATAGAGAGGCCTCTCATCACTCTGCTTATGTAAAAAGTTGCCTTACATTTGATGTCATTCTCAATGTTCAGTGATGCAAATAAGTCTGTAAGCCAAATATCCCCTCCAGTAAGGAACATCATGATGTGAACAAAGGTCAGCTGAAAGGAGATCAGGTCAGTGGGCTTAGGTCTATGACCTAGGATTATGTAAATATAGAAACAAAGAAGAACTATGTTGGATAGGACTCCAAGCCCAGCTTGGAAATAAAGAACATTCTTGAGTGAGAACATTAGTGGAGCATGTCTTCATCTTAAGAGCTTAGGGGAAGTTGATTTCATATATCTGAAAAAAATAATATAGCATACATCAAGTTTGTGATACACTGGCTATGTTATCTTTCTATTTTCCATACTAATTCTTGAATACCCTGTCTCTTAAAATCTTGATCTTCTAAACTTTACATCATAGCCTACAATTCTATACCTTCCATGTATTTTTTTTTTGTGTGTATATATATATATATATATATATATATATATATATACTATATATAATAAATACAATCTCAATCATATCTGTACAGAATGTGCCCACTGTGGCCCTGTATTCCATCTGAGTCTCATACCTTAGAAATCCAATCCTATTGGTCTAATTGCCTCATTTCATAGTTAACACCTAAACAGTAGTTATAAGCACAGAATGTTAATCATATACCTACCACATAATAAATGTTACATTAATCTGCAAAATATTCTGAAAATAAATCCAATATATCAATCAAGCGATTCAGTCACGTGTTCTATAATTTTACTCTGCTCTAGTTTGCAATTATTTGTGCTTTGATCCATAATTCAAATGCGACCACAGTGATAATTTATTGTAATCCCACTATTTTAATCAGAAAAATACCTTTCTCAACCACTTTTCTTTTATGTTCCTTTTTCCAAGAAGTCTTACCTCCCCTGAATCTGAATTAAAGAGATAGATACAGTTGGAGACCATTAGTTTACTTTCCCCACCCTATTAATTGTGGTTCTAAATGGCCTTAGACCTCTCCCACTTTAGGTCCCATCTCATCACCTTCTCTGAAACTTCTGGTTTAAAGAACTAAATCCTAGCTATCAAGACAAATAGTACTTTTCATTTCTTTTTGGAGGGGCAGTGTCATTAGTTAATAGAATGAGTAGTTATGGTTTTCAGAAATCCATGCTGATATTTTACCTACCTACCTCTTTCTTCTATATTTATCCCCCTCCACACTCTGAGAAGTCATCCTTTTCCTATTCACTGAGGAGATCATGGCCAATGATCCTCTTTTCCTTTCCTTGTTTCTGTAGTTACTATAGGAGAATATATATATTCCCAATAAGAGAACCTACGACACTAAGAAAAACAGAATTATCAACACGGTATGACAAACATGAACTCATGAAAGATGAGCAGATAGTGCTCCTGTTTGTATATTTCTGTTTCAAAACATATTCCTTCCCATGTATTAGAAAACAAGGCTCCCAGTATTACCATTCATCTTCAGAACCTGCACACTTTTCACAGTTTCACTCAATAGTCTTACCTTTAGTGCCTATGTTAGTTATTTGACCTGATGACCAGGATCAATTTGTTATTGAGTTAATTTAATTCATTACTTTAAATCACCTTGTGATAGAGAAATCAATAATGACTACACTGCATCACATTCTTGTAAGAAGAATGCCCAATTATATTTTCAAGTTCAAGCATATATTCCACATCCATGTATATATGAAAATAATTCAGAAGTTAGTGCCTAAGAGCATCCTCTAAATTTTCTATGAATATGACACCGTAAGTCACACTTTTAATATTTACATTATTTTGCTCCTAAAAAGCTTAATCTAATAAAGGAATGGATTCATCCAAATTACCTGAGTCAAGCATCTAATTCTCTCACTAACAGACATTTACAGTACCTGTACACTGTTGTTCTGTTTATAAAAGCTCCAGGTTACATGATGGAGATGTAACTCAGTGGTCAAGAGTACGTTTTGCTTTTGGAAAGACCTGGGTTTGATTCTCAGCAGTGACATGGTGGCTTGTGACCCTATGTGACTCTGGTTGAAGGAGATTCAAACTCTCTCTGACCAGGCACACAAGAGGTGCTCAGATGCAATATGTAGGCAAACTATACACATATATAAAATAAGATAAATAAATAAAGCTCCAGGAAAATACTTAATTCAAGCCTTATCTGCAAATTGTAAGAACTATAGCCCAATTCTAATTTTAAACCTACAAATGGGTAAACCACATACATATGATAAGTTATTATTAATTATACTTAAATAATTTATTAATATTTACAAGTATTATAATTAATATAAAAGATGATAATATAATAAGGTAAAAGGTAGCAATGTAAAATGTTTTTTATTATTCCAAAAAATGCACTTCAGCCTTTCTACTTCTTATCCATTGCTTTATAAATTTTTCTCCCATATAGAAAATAACACACCTTCTAAATCATAAATTGGCATCTTTATTTGAGGCTCACTGGAGCTGAGAGTTGGTGAAAAATTCCATGGTTATTATGAGTAAAAACAGGTTTGTTAACAGGGATATATACTGAGAAAAATCATCTTTTATTTAAGAGAAAATTGCACCTTTGGTGGATTCCAGATTAGCTTAAGTTGCAATATTTTGATGTAAGTACTAAAACACAAAGCATATCCATAAACATTTATAATGTGGAGAAGCCATGACTATTAAATTGACCCAGACCAAAAACCTAAGCAGTCTCCAGCCATGTATATGAAGAAGCATGGAGGGGGGGACAGAGACAGAGAGAAGGAAAAGCACCATCATACATAGCTCTACACTCTCCTGTAAACAGTCACTTCATCTCTTCATTATTACACTATCTGATTTAAGAGCAGGCTTGTCTTATGTACATATAGTGATCTTTGTTTTCTGTTTGTGAAGATTTAATAATACAGGGAAAATACAACTATAGTAAATCGAGAGTATCATTTTCATTTTAAGCTTCGCCACATTTGGTGAGTAATGATCTAAAAGCTGTGTGACTTCTCAGAGAGAACATGAAGTGAGTATGTCACTTTAAGGTGACAAGGGAAATTGTTGGCTGATGTACTGTCCACTATCAGCAAGACAAAGACATTTTTAGAAATCCCCAACAGAGAAGGAATGTGGCATCAAAATTAGTTCCATGAAATCTTTATAAATTATAGAATGCCAGCAAGAATATTTAATACTTTTTAATAAAGTAGTAATTCATTGTGCTTATGTGACACTCTTAAATAATTGAAATGTATGAATTCTTATTTGGAAATTAAATTTAGCACAGGTGTAACTAGAGACACACAGATGTTGAGTTGAATATTTTCTTCATTCTTTTTTTATTAGATATTTTCTTTATTTACATTTCATATGTTATCCCCTTTCCTGCCCCACCAAAAACCCCTATCCCATCCCCTCCTGCTTCTATGAGGGTGTTTCTCCACCCACTCACCCACTCCCGCTTCCCTGGCCTGGCATTCCCCTACACTGGGGCATTGAGCCTTCACAGGACCAAGGGCGCTCCTCCCATTGATGTCTGACAAGGCCATCCTCTGCTACATATGCAGTTGGAGCCATGTGTTGCTGCATGTGTACTCTTTGGTTGGTGGTTTAGTCCCTGGGAGCTCAGGGGTGGGGAGTCTGGTTGGTTGATATTATTGTTCCTCCTGTGGAGCTGCAAACCCTTCAACTCCTTCAGACCTTTCTCTAACTCCTCCATTGGGGACCCTGTACTCAGTCCAATAGTTGGCTGCAAGTATCTGCCTCTGTATTTGTCAGGCTCTGACAGAGCCTCTCAGGAGACAGGTATATCAGGCTCCTGTAAGCAAGCAAATCTTGGCATCCACAATAGTGTCTGGGTTTGGTAACTGTAGAATATTATAATCTCAGTTAAAAGCCAGTTCCCTTAAGATGAAGCAGCAGGAGAAATGTCACTGCAGAGACTATGGGTAAACAGTCATACTCAAAGCTTCATCAAGAGTTCCATGGTGTGAGTTTGGGAACGATATGAGTGATCACTGGAAATCTGTGTGTGTGTCTATGTACATGTGCATGTTTAATTCTCTCTCTCTCTCTCTCTCTCTCTCTCTCTCTCTCTCTCTGTGTGTGTGTGTGTGTGTGTGTGTGTGTGTGTGTGTGTGTGTGTGTGTTCTCTGAACAAGACAGAAGGAAAAATAGAGAAGGAAGGAGACAAAGAGGAGGGAGAGGGACAGAGGAGAGAGAGAAAGAGAGAGAGGGAAAGAGAGAGAGATTGCTGGACTACAATGTCTTAGAATAGATCACAAGTATAGTGTGTTCTGGTGCTGCTACTGTTTATTACTGATTAATACATTAGACCACTATAGTGGAAAACTGAGAGTCATATCAAATATGTTCATAAAATAAAATGAACATAAAGAAAAGTGGAAGTATGTCATCTGATTTCTGGGTGACCTGGTCAGATCCAAAATAGTTCTGCCTAATGTACCAGTGTAGACTTTTAAAGTAAATTATTCAAAACAAACTGAAAATTCTGTAATTCTTGCAAACATAATTCCATGTTTCTGACAACTGGTTTTTATGGCATTGATACTCTAGGCCAGGGAATTAATAATGGTTACTGGCATTATTTTCTTCCATTTCATTGACAATAATGTTATAAATTTACATTCTGAGTTTTACACTTTGATTTTCTTGTATTTGTGTTTGTATGTATGACAGGGAGACAGAAAAACAGGAAGACAGACAGACAGCCAGACAGAGAGATAGGATCTCAACCAAGCTCAGACTGATTTCTACCAAACACACAATTCTCCTGCCTTAGCTTTGAAAGTGTTGGGATCATAGGTGTGTGCCACCACACATGTTTGCATTCTCCATTTTAATCTCCTATATACATTAGTAACTTATATTCAGGAAAATAAAAATTGTCTTCTGCTATTCATCACCTAAACTTAAATTACTTGGCTGTGTGTGTGTGTGTGTGTGTGTGTGTGTGTGTATAAGAAAATTTTAGCAAGCAACTGTATTTTGTAACAGTTAGAGGAAGCCTTAGTGATTTTGAGCTTAAATAATTTATACTATTCAAGAATTGTAAATATATTTCTCAGTGATAAAGAAAAGCTTGCTCAATATTATTCAGCTTCAGTGCTACAGAGTTCAATTTAGAAAACCTGAAATAAGAAAAAGAAATTCATTTTAAAAAAATGACTAAAACTTCTACTGAAAATTACACTTGTGTAAGGGTAACTTTACAAGCATTTAACAAATGAGGTAAGATTTCCAAATATTTTTGAAGTGCTTATAAAATATCAGATTTATGAGAAATCTTTGTAATAGATGAAACAAATCTATGTAAAACATCTAAAATTTATGTGAGGTTAAGAGGGTTTTATGCTTTAAAATGTCATTATTTGAAACTTTCCTATGAATTCATCAATATATGCAAATGTAACACACTAGAAAATTACTGATAAACAATATGTTAGTTAATCTTTGTTGTGTACTTATGGCTTAAGTTTCATATAATAAATGCACAGAGTTAGTAACTTGAGAAAAGAATAAAATGGAAAAATACAAAACACAATACAAATGCATAAATATTACAAATCAACCCATGCAAAACAATAAATGATTGTCATTTGGTATTCACTCCCCAAGACAGCTCAGGTGTTTGGTTACAGGCATGGAAAAGTAACACAGTTGGCTATACCTAGCTGGAATGATGATCTTAGAATTCTTAGAACACACAGTCAATGCAATTCTCTATCAGATATGTTCCTTAAAAGGTTGAGGAGTTACTTTTTAAATATATGTCAGTGCAGATTCATTGTAAAAAGTAATGAGTGTCATGATATTTTCATTTAATTTATAATGCTCAATGTTCATCTTCAACCTATTCGTTTTTCCTGTCTCCATCCTTTTGCTAGGCCCTGTCTACAGTCATACAGAAGAGATCAAACTGGCTGAAATCTGTGTACTTTTATTAATCATTACACTGACATTCGTATGTATGCAAACATTTCTGGTTTACTTATGATTCAATATAGCTCAAAAGTAAAAGAGTAAGGAGAATATTCTCTAATCATTTCTTACAGAATCCTGCTTCATTCTATGACCTACTGCTCTCACTATAATGAAGAGAATAAAACAAAAAGCAAACAAAAAGAACCACTCACCGTCTGGGCCTCCCATAAACATTCTTGAAGAATGAGGCTTTATGAAGCAGTTATATGGAAGAAATGCCATCAGCTCATCTCCCTCTAGACCCACAGTTATCATGTTATCTGGACAAGGCACTTCTGACCATGACATTGTTACAAGTGGTACTGTCAAATGTAAAAGTGAACTTCCCTAATTACAGGAAAGTGTAGAATAGAAACAGCTGAGTTCTGGGTTTCCCATGTGTGAGCTACTCTCTGAAGGCCATGACTGTGTGTGTGGATTAACTAATCCCAGGCCTTGTTAACAAAACAAAAGTAAGAATAATAATATCCCATTTAAAATAAGCAGAAAAATAATTTCATTCTCCCAGGTATTCATCCTATTTCTAAAGCATTTGTGGTGCCCTCCATGCTTACCTGACAGTGGCTTCAGTGTCTCAACTAGAAATTAACAGCTCTTTTGAAAAAATTAGGAAAATGTCACCTCCTACAAACACACTAAGGGTAAAGGAATTTTCTTACAGACCACACAGACAGGAGAAACTATGACTATATTATCACCAGAAATTGGGTTGTGGAGCTGGAAATGTAGCTCAGTTGTCAGAGTGTATGCCAAGAAAGTATTGGGTATGTGGGACACCATGAAAAAATTAAATCTTCAAATTATAGGCACAGGTGACAGAGAAGAATTCCAAGTCAAGGGCAAACACAAAGCATTCAATAAGATCATAAAACAAAACTGCCCCAAAAACACAACTATATAATTTAAAAGCCCACAAAATATAAAAAAAGTCAAGAGCAACACAAAAATTTTCAAGCATCTTATAGTTAAAACTCTAAGAATATAAAACAGAAAACAAATCAAAAGAAAAGGAGAATTGAAAGCTCTAAGAGAAAACATAAGTCACAAATAAAGGAAACTCATCGAAAAGAAAGGTAAATTTCCCTAATTCAAGGAAAACAATGGAATAGGAACAGCTGAATTCTCAAGGTAAACTTTCAAAGCCAGAAGTGTCTGCAGCAATACAAACCAAGTCCTTAATGAAAACCAATCTAAAATGATATGCCCATCAACACAACTCTAGTGAATGAAGGAAAAAGAGTTTTCCACAACATAGATATCCAAAAAAAAATGTTATATTTCACAAACTAAACCTAAATTAATACAGGAAGCATTATTTGGGGCTGAAGAGAGGAATGAGCATAGTAAAGAAACTGAGGAAAAATGTGAAGCCATAATTATCAAAACGAAAGTTACCACTAAGATCTCAACACCAAAAATCAGCAACATGATGGCCACAACAAAACACACACATTACACAAATAATTGACACATGAATGGCCTCAATTATCCACTCAAAAGACACAGAGAGTATGAATGGATCAAAAAACAAACCCCATCGGTCTGCTGCCTACAAGAAGCACATCTTAGTTTTAAAAGACAGGTACCAGCTTTGAGTAACAATGATAGGCAAGAATACTTCAGTAAAACAGAACCAGGAGGAAAGCAGAAATTGCTATCCAAATGGCTGCCAAAAAGGATCACATTCCCACAGGGATTACAGAAATCAATGATTAAATCAA
Organism: Uromys caudimaculatus; assembly: GCA_028551405.1. Classification (NCBI taxonomy): domain Eukaryota; kingdom Metazoa; phylum Chordata; class Mammalia; order Rodentia; family Muridae; genus Uromys; species Uromys caudimaculatus. The sequence continues at coordinate 569 of JAPYYD010003802.1, read as the reverse complement.
GGATTAAAGAGGTGCAGAATTAATGGTTATCACCATATATCACTATACACTATTTGGACTGTAAAAAAAAAAAAACAGATGGAGAATTCAGGGTGGAAAATTTATTCATGTAAATGACTGTTGACTATGATGAGACTAGTGTGGAAGTTTCTCCAATTGCACTTGTTCTACAGGATATGACTTATTTTCTAAAGGAAATCAATGTGTTTTTTGATGCCTGTAAGTCGATAGTGACCTCACAAACACTTTTAAAAATATTTGTTCATCAATACTCTACTCAGTGACAACTTGGTCAAGGAAGAAATAAAGAAAGAAATTAAAGACTTCCTTGAATTCAATGAAAGTGAAAGTACAACATACCTAAACTTATGGACACATTGAAAGCAGTGTTAAGAGGAAAACTCATAGCTTTGAGTGCCTCCAAAAAGAAACTGGAGAGAGCATACACTAGCAGCTTAACAACACACCTGAAAGCCCTAGAACAAAAAGAAGCTAATACACCAAAGAGGAGTAGAAGGCAGGAAATAATCAAACTCAGGGCTGAAATCAACCAAGTAGAAACAAAAAGA
>JAPYYD010003801.1:0-13748 GCA_028551405.1 Uromys caudimaculatus | reverse complement strand
GGGAGGGGGAGGGGACACGGGGTTTCTAAAGAAAAGGGGAATCATCGGAAATGTAAATAAAATATCAAGAAAAAAAAAAAAAAAAAAAAAAAGAAGACAGGCGGGGAGGTCTGTGGAGCTAGGTGACCTTTCTCAGGTTGCATATTTATCAGATAGTAGCTCGTAGATTTTACACCTGTGTTCTTAACTCTGCGGTAGTTACTTGTGCAGGGAAATGAGGGGATGTTTAACCTGCTGAGGAACCTGATGACTGGATGGTTTACAAGTAGTATAATGTTAAGAAATAAGGAAACTTAAAATTTGATAGTAAGAAATTTCTTCACTCACCCATACCATATTAAAACACACTGAGAAGAGGTTTCATTTACGGAGCCTGTGTGTGTGTGCTGGCATTGGACTTCTACACACTTGCCCTCTACCAAACTCACATCAGAGTTTGAAACTATGGATAAACACACTTTATTATGTTTGTAAACACATACAGAATCCTTAATTCTAAATTTTATCAAAATTATTTCCAAAATTAGACTATTTTAATCTTGTCATTATTCTTCTAGACACTTGAATATGCTCTTTCTAGTCTGTAAAATGAGGCCCAGCTGGTCTGTCCTTCGGACTCCCCTGGGGAGTCCTCTGGGGAACAGCTCCCTCAGCTCCAGGCCACTTTGCCATGTACTTTTTGCTCTTTTTTTCCTGTCTGTTAGTGATGTGCCTTTCTTTGCAGGGGCTTTAACCTCTTTCTTACCACCACTCTTTCTTGTACTGTTCAAACTCACTGAATTCTTCTGGTCAGTGTTGCTGTGATGAGGGGTGGGGAACACTCATTCTTCTAGTAAACGTGTATAATAAACCAGTGTGTGGCCATTTGTTTGTTATTTCTTAATGTGGCTGTGCCTTAGCCTCTTAATGAGGCCATAAAATTCCTGGCCTAGAAGCCATTACTTAGAGTTCTTTGTTTCCCACAGTGATTTGTACTTGCTGATATTTATTGTTAAATTAAAATCTCTTAAATTCTCCATCTCTCTCCATTGTAGTTATTTGGTACTTTTGTGTTAATAGCATTTTTTCCCCACCTAGAACTTGCTAGATAAAAGAAATAAGGCTCAGATATGTCTTGGTCTAGATCAGCTTTGACAGCATTAAGCTGATGACTTTGATAGAGGTACCTACCTTCTTTGCTTTGGTTTCCAGGCCTAGAAGTCAGGGGGTAGGACTGGGTGATCCTCAGAGTCACTTACAGGTCTGTTAACCCTCAAACTGTAACTGCAACTTTGTTTGAAGAGTCTAAAAATTTAAAATGATTGGACTCTGGTTAGCCTTTTAAAATTACCTAATTTGTGTTTGTATACCATTTATAGTGGAGAAGCTATGGGGTTTCTAGGCTACTGCACTTGAAAGGTCATTCCTCTTTGTTAAACACAGATTTTCACTTTACTGTAGGTTTGTTCTTATATGATTGGGGACTTCCAAGAATTAGGGTTTTACTGTAGTAGATTTCCTAGGCCTCTTATTAGTCCCAGGGTGCCATGGCTGTGGCCTTGACTTTCATTTGACTTTCATGTGTTCCTTGACTTTCATGGAGGAAGAAAACATGGCTTCCAAGCAGCTTTCTGGAAATATAGAATTAAAAATCATGCAAATTTCATTCTTTTGTTTTCATGCTTGCTTTGGGATGAAAATGACATTAATATAGCGGTAAATCAAATTATTTGGCCCCGTGTCTCTCCAGCACACCTTGTAGACCCTTTCATTCTTCACCCCTACCTCCAAGCTAAAGAACATGAACTCTGTTGTTCCAGGATAGGGCATTATGCCTCTTCTCTGTCCCTCCCTTGGTCTGGGAAGCACTGAAGTGAGAGGTAAATTGCAGCAGATGAGCTGCACAGTGGGTACAGGTGACGCCTGGGCTTCTTGAAAAACACACAGATGCAGGGCACACAGATGAAGGGCATCAATAACCACAGGCACGGGTGTCTGCTTTTCCTTCAGTGCTTAGGGTGGTGTGAGTATGTTATTTTCCCTCCCCAAAGATTACGGGGATGCTGGATCAGAGCCAGGGCAGACATTTGCAAAGCCTTGCCCACAGCTCTGTTCAGGAATTACCTTATCACACTGGTGAGCCTAGGGCTGCTGCAGTGGGTTTTACATCTCACTTTAGCAGATTTCCATGCCACCATTGCTCAGGTGAGCTTGTAGAGAGACTGAGTTTAGCCTCTCATGGTTTCTCAAAGTAAGGGAAAGAGACTTGTAACTACTTTCCTGATAGCAGTCACATGACTTGTCCCAACACTGTGCTAGGAGCTCTGTAAGGTGAAACCAAAGGCTGGCTCTGACAGTGCTTTTCCACCCCTAGCTTGATTGTTGATTTTATTACTGTAATCTCTCCTTGGTGCATGCATTTACTGGATACTAGGAGCATGTTAAACATAGGACTCAGGTGTTTCTCTCTCTCTCTCTCTCTCTCTCTCTCTCTCTCTCTCTCTCTCTCTCTCCCTCTCCTTCTCTCTCAACATGGTTATTCTGATGTCTGCTTCTGTTTGTGAACTCAACAAACTGGAAGGTAGAAAAAAATATAAATGGCTAGCTTATTTTGCACATAATTTGCTTATTATATTGTAGTATATTAATAGTTTGAATTAGAGAACAATGTCTGAGGTGAAGGTATCTGTTTTCAGTAGATAAGGTAATTGCCACACTGCAGGACTGCAGCCTCTCTTATGAATTGGGATCCAGAGGTGAGAAACTTGGGATTGGCCCAACAGAGTATACTGAATTACTCCGTTCACCTTGGAGGAAGGGAACCTGGAGACAAGATGTTTGTGGAAGTCTGAAATTACATTCTTGTGATCGATTATCTGCCTTAGCAAGGTGCCTCACCCACCCTGTTGTGGTAGCAGCTGACCTGTGGTAACTGACGCCCTCAAAGAAGATCACGTAGACAGAGTTAGGAAATACACACATGAACCCTTTCAAGATAATAGAAGAAAGCTCATCAAGACTTAATGACAGGACATTCACAGTAACAAGTGAGTGCGTGGTGTTATGTTCAAACAGAGCACATCTTTTACAATGCTCTCACACTAATGTTGAGACCTAGTTTGTAAGAATTGGTTTCTTTTTTTTAAAAGATATTCACTTAGAAGAGAGCTGTACAGATGCTTGCTGCTTTGTATATTTTCTCTGGTTTGTTTTGTGTGGTTGTATAGCCCAGTGGCTGTTAGAGAGTGACACCTAGTGTTTGATGTGCGTGTGACACTGGGTTGGAAGGAAAGAGCTGGCCTTCCTTCCTGCAGCTGGTCCTACAGAGCAGGGGCATCTGCCTATGAACTCGACAAGACAGTGTGGCTAGTCCCGAGATAGCCTGCAGGTCCATAGTACTCTCTAGTATCATTGAAGGAAGCACTTAAAACTTAAGTTTCTGAGGTGGCAGGAACCAAGATAGAGCATTGCATGCAGGCTCTGTTGTTTCTGTCTCATTCCCTATGCAGATTCTCTCAAAGTGAATTTCTTAAAATAATAGAATGGCATGGGAAGGAGAGCCAGTTAGGTACGACAGTACAGAATGGAAGAGGATGAAAGACATGGCAGTGTTTAGCCAAAAAGCAGAAGCTTGCATGAAATGGGGACTAACTGAAGGGTGTGACTGACACCTTTTATGTGAGTTTCATGTGTACAAAGAAGACTCTTCTTAGAGGTGGCTTTTCTTCAGGGCAAAGCTCACCTCTTATGGCAGAATTTTATGCTACTAAGTTGAGGATCTATGAAAGATTTAGTGCAAGAGTTTTCTTAGAGAAGGTTAGACCTGAATATGATGTGCAAGTGAAAAGATAAACTTATCTGCTTCCAAGGCTTCAAATGTCGCACTGTTAATACACGATGAAAGGTTTGAAAGTTTATGTGTTGGTGCATATGGGAATGCTTTCCTGTTTTGTCTGTGCTTCTGCATATCTCATGCTCTCTCCAGCAGAGGAGTATGTCACTAACTAGTCTGTAGGCCGCAGTCCTGCTTTCTCTCCCTCAGCCTCTCCAGTGCTCTCCTGTAATGCAGTTCTGGTTCCCATTGCTGTCAGGGCTATTATACTCCCAGCACTCTTTCAAGGGTCCTCTTCATCTGATCTCTGCCTCCTCATTCCTGTCACCTGTCCTATTCTTGTCCCCATTGGCAACCTCTTGGAAGTCCTCAGAGCAGCAGAAAAGCTTTCTGGGGGTAGGGTGGACACTGTTTGGTCTTCCTGAAATGTCCTTCTCATGTAGGCTTACCGTCTTGTTTTCTTAAGGATTCTGTTCAAAGATATTTCTGCCTTTTCCCCTTAGATTATGCTGTCAAGGCAGAGATGGCGTCTTTTGTCTATCTCTGGTCTCTCTCATGGTACCTGGCACAGAATGGGCACTTAACAAGAATATTAATTAATTAGTTAATTAAAAGGAGGTAATTTGAACCTACATTATCTGAATGATCCATTTATTGAGTTCATTATTTTCTTGTGAGCACATATGCATACATGTCTTTTGCATTTCTCAGCATTTTGAACAATTTATGTCCACATTATTTTATTATAATATTTTCAGTTGCTATTTTTCTTATATTAAATGATTTGGAGAATCTATTTTTATGAACATATTAAGTGCTAGTTATATAAATACAGCTCACTGCTGCAGCATCTTTATGTCTCTGTTCTTGTTAGGGAATTACTTTGATTAATCCTTGTTGCTAGAAGGTGAATTGTGTCCTTTGTTGAGGAAGGGACGATATGTGGCTGATGTACTTCTAGCTCAGGAATACCTTCCCTTGAACCTCAGATATATAAAAGCTGGCATAGGTTACTACATAATTTTCAGATTGTTACCCCCCACCCTTTAACGTGTATGTCTAAGGTAGATGTAATCTGCTGCAGAAACACCAGAATCTGCATTGCCGTATAGGCCCTTGGTCTGCTTTGGGTCTCTGTTGTCTTCACTTTCTCTCTGGGTCCTGACGCCCACTCCAGTGGCTCGTGATTACTTCACCACAGCTGATGGAAAGGCCAAGGCCGTCTTTGCCGCTGTTTAATGAGTATACTACATTTTCTATTTGGGTTTGCCTAGTGCTTTTTGATTTGTACTGAATTTACAACTTTAAGTGTGTTTTGTTCAGGCACTTTTTGTGTATGTTTTTTATGTGGTTCTGGGGAGTTAGTGGTGTGCACTGGCCTGGCACATGGAGTAATCTGTAATAGTCTAGTTTAATGCTAACCATGCTTTCAATCTTAATTAATATTTTATGATTTCAGAAGGTTATATAATTATACATCTACTTCATCAGTTTCCCCAACTTTTCATCATCTCTTCAATATACACTTGAATCTTTAAGAACATAAATCAGAAACGCTAAAGCCAAATTTTTCTTTTTATTAATTTTATTTGTTTTTTTTTTTTTGAGGAGACATTTCCATTTTTCTTTGGGATTGTCTCTTTTGTGGAACCATCATTGCAGCTGCGTTGCACTTGCATGGAATAAAGTCACCCTCCCCCCCCCCCTCACCTTTTTGCTGCTTTGGGTAAACTTAAGTAAACAATAACTTTTGTCATGAGGATACCTTTGCCTTTTTAGGTCCTCATTGATAAACAGTTTCCCAACATCTTGGTTGATTTCTAAAATGTAGAATGTCTGGTATGCCTTTCTTTAAAAAATTACGTTCCATATTTATTTTAGATGTCTTTTTTGTATTGTAAATTAAGTCTAAGTGTCTTACAGATTTTATGTCTGTTTTCTCATGGGCTAAGAAGTCATTATCCTTTAAACAATGACCTCATCATGAATTGAGAAGTAAAATGTTTGGAGACACATTTGCATTTTCAGTTCTTTCTATTAAGTGCCACCTAGTGCTTCCCTGCCATGGTTGTTGCTTGGTTGGTTGGCATCTTTCTTCCTTTCCTTTTCTTCTCTTTCCCCTCTCCCTCTCCTTTTCTTTCCCCTTCCCATTTTTTTGAGACAGGGTTTCTCTGTGTAGCCTTGGCTGTCCTGGAGCTCTGTAGACCAGGCTGGTCTCAAACTCACAGAGATCTGCCTGCCTTTGCTCCCAGAGTGCTGGAATTAAAGGCGTGTGCCACCACTGCCCAGCCATCCCACTACTTGTTAGGGTAGTATTTTCTCCTTTGCGTGCGTGCGTGTGTGTGTGTGTGTGTGTGTGTGTGTGTGTGTGTGTGTGTGTGTGTGTATGTGTGTGTGTACATATGTACACTAAAACTAGAATTCCTTTGATTTCTTTTCCTGATTTTTCACTGATCTATTTGCTTGTGCCAGTGCTTATTAGAAAATATTGTGTGCTAGGCACTGGTCCTGATATTGAGGCTACTTGATGTATCACTAAAGTGTAAGTCCTTTCTCCCAGGGATTCCAGCTGTAATGGCAGAGTGTGCCTTATGCCTGTCCACCTGAGAAGAATGCTGGGAAGGTCTTTTTGAAGTGGTCTCATTCCAGGAGGTGAAATTTGAATGCAGTATTTACGGCGACCAATAGTGATATGACAGTATAGAGCTGAGCTTTACTTACTCCATAACAGCATGCGGAGAGATTAAGTAGCAGCGCATAGTAGAAGGGATTTCTTTATAAGTAAAACAGCATTTGTTTGAGCTAAAATGTATTCTTTTGTTTTTAAGATTATGTTTGTTCATTTTAGCTCTGTCTCACTTGAATTTAAAGATTCTAAATAAGTATTGACCACCAGTGAAAATAATCAGTCTATATCAGAGTTGAGTTATTTTTAGTAACTGCTTAAAGTCCACCAGACAGTAGTGAAAAGTTGCCTCCTGTAGGGTGATGTTGGAAGCATGTGCAGGCTCTGTCTGTGGGTCCTTCTGGAGCCAGACTAGTTGTGTAGTCAAGACACCCACAGAATGCTCTCCTGAAGGGACTTCCAATTCTCAATCTAAGTTTTCTGCACATTTGTTACTTCCAAGGTCAAGGAGCTAGGATGTCTGTTCTTTCAAATGAAATCTGTTTTCTCCCAGGGCACATCTTCTGTGGGCACATCTTCTGTACGCACAACATCACGCCCTCCAGCTGCTGTGGGGAGGGGTTACTTCCTAGCTCTCTGTTCTCAAGCTGAACAGGTTTAGTTGGTTATTGTTTCAGGTAGATTAACTGGTATGCATTAGTATCTCCATCATTCTTTGCTGCCCCGCTTTCCAATGTAGACTTGAAATCAAGTGTGAATCAACTCGGGCATGCTGCAGTCATCTGGTAATAATTTGGAAAAAAAAGTTTCCCATCTAAATTAACTGAAGACTGGTGGTTTTAAAGTTCATGTAGCATCTTGTATAAACTCCAGCTTATGTTTCATATTATTCCTGGTCATGCAGTAGGTTCTGAAGAAAAAGCAGCTATGGATAATCAGTTAAAAGAATGACAGATTCCCTGATGTGCTGATCGGTAGTAATACCTAATTTCGATTTTGAGTGTGCTGTAATGGATTACCATATAGATTCAGCTGAGCACTGAGCATTAAACAGAGTCATGTGTTTTCCAGGAAGGTAATATTTATTCACACTGTGTGGCTTTCTTGAATTTTTTTTATTTTATTCTCCAGTGAAAATACAAACAAGATGTCAATAGCTTATGTGGCATTCACAGCAGTATAGCTTAGAATACCAGCTGCAGTACAAGCAATGCCAGATTGCATTTGCCTCACCAAAGGTAGGCTTCATCTGGGACTTCTGAGGCACAGGCTTAGCATTTAGACTAGGTAGTTGTGTTTGGCTTTATATTTATTGACCCTCATAGGATTTAATTTATAAAAAGCACCCCTCACAATATTAGTGTGCAGAAAGATGCATTAGTATGGCTGTTGTTTCAGTCTCTGAATTGTTGTATTAAATTCTGTCATTTGGGAAGTATTCTTTTAAAAAAATTGTGTGTGTGTGCACGTTTGCGCGCGCATGCTTGTGCATGCGTGTGCCCATGTACCGTGGAGTGCATGTGAAGGGCACAGCTTGTGGTAGTTCATACTGTCCTTCCATCATAGGTCCTGGGGATTAAACTCAAGTTGTCAGGCTTAGTGGCAAGTGAACTTATCTATTATTCCATCTCACAGGTCCTTTTGGAAATATTACCTCATGCATTAGACACAATGTTTCATATCTAAACCTTGGAGTTGATTTCTTAGTATCCTTAGAGTAGACCCACTTTATAGATCTGAATACTTAGGAGAAGGAGTGATGACTCACCTGGCCTTACGTGAACTGGAGATGGATTTTGTAGCAGACTTGGACCACATGGAAACATCTTTATGCATACCTGCTTGATGCACTTTCTGTTTTCTTATATTAAAAGGTGTTTTTCGTTGCCATATACTAATAAAAAAACAACTAAGGAATATTAGTATGTATTTTGGAAACTGAAAAGTATGACTCAGTGGTAGTTTGGTTTTTATTAAAAGTTAAAAATCTGAACACCAGTGGGCATGTCAGATCAAGACAAAATCCACTCTGAACCCCCCCCCCCCTTTGGTTTTTCAAGACAGGGTTTCTCTGTATAGCTCTGGCTGTCCTGGAACGTGATCTGTAGACTAGACTAACCTCAAACTTAGAGAGATCCACCTGCCTCGCGCCCCACCCCCCCACCCCCAGGTGCTAGGACTAAAGACATTCACCACCACTGCCTGGCTCATCCTGAATCTTTAATACACTCTTCTTGAATAATGGTATCCAAAAGTAATCCTACCTTGTATCTAGGAGCTTCCTTTGAAGAAGAATACAGAAGAAGGTGTGCCATTTGCTCAGGCAAAATGAACTGTCAGGAAGCAAGTAGCAAAACACAGGAGGACTTCAGAGAAAGGTTCATCTATGTGAAGCCACTTCTAGCTGAATTGGGAACAAAGCTAGGGGAGCATCTAGAGCCCTGAAGTGGGGTACACTTCTCCTAGGGTTCCAGTCTTTCTGTCTTTAAATGTTACAGTGGCACACAACAAAGCTGTGTTGCTTAGATTCCCCTTCAATTTGCCACCTACTGCAAGAGAGACATCGGTGATAGCTTCTGGCTCTTAGTGCCTTCAGCCTTCCAGCCCATGAGCCCGGAGTATAGCATCTCACTTCCAGTTGCTTGGGACTGTGCTCCAGAGTTCCCTTGGCTGGTACTGGCTCCTCTGCTCATCCTGTTTCCTTCCCATTCCTTCGTGTCTCTTAGCTGTTTCCTGTAAATCCATTGCAGCCTATTTTCCAAAGATTTTTGTCTTGCAAAGATTACTGTTCATTTGTTACCAAAGACAGTGACCTGGGCCCTGATGTGGTTATAGGTGGCTCTTGAGTTGTTTGGTCCGGCAGACAACAGCCTGGGCGTGGAGTTAGTCCCTTATTTCTAGTTCAGATTCTGAGGTGCAGGTGCTGGTGCTGCTCTCCAGCTGGCTGTGCTTACGTATTTATTTCTGTGGGCTCTTGCCCTCATGGATTGTATTCTACAGCCACAGTGGTGGTGGGGGTCAGAAGAGGGGTATTAAAAATTCTGTCCTTTTTGTAGGACAAGGCTCATGTGAGTCTTTATTGTCATCCTATAGAGCAGGACTTCCTAAACTTTTCTACTCATGATGGCCTTTTGTCAAGAGAAATTTTTACCCGCCCCAAGTATATAGGTATGAAATATATATTCAAAACAAATATTTATTGTTAATAAATCTCAAAGAAGCTTAAAGTAATACTTTGGTATACATATAACTTTGCCATTTATTAAATCAAATTTGCATACTAAATGAGAAAGATGTCCTTATTTATTTTTACCTTAAGAGTTAGATCTTTACTGAGTATTTGAAATAAGATACAGACTGTCTCCAGAACTTTTCAAAGTTCACCAGTGTTTTTATTTTGTGATTGTCAATGCTGAGAATATCACTGCACAAATGCATAATATAAAGTGGCAGAAAAACAGGAAAAAGGAAAAAAAGGTCATTTTAAAAATGGCTAGATTTCTGCATTCTGTCCTAATCTGGTGCCAAAATTCATCTAATGATTTTTGCATCACCAACTCAACCAACAGTTTTAAGAATTAAGTATACCAATGCAATACAACTGAATTAAATACACCATATATTAAAATAATACTTATGTTCTGAGGAATCTGTAGGAAAATGGTGAAAATCTTTCTAGCCCATAATTAAGCCATTACAATTCTATATGAGCAGAAAACTTTGTGCACTGTTAAAAACAGAACAATTCATAAACATAATAGTTTCAGATCTGAGCTGTGGTGTTTCAGGTAGCATTTGCTAGCACTGCATACAAAGTGTGTGCTGTATTTGGAGCCGGGGCTGCAGTGAAGCTGTGAGCGCAGCACACAGCACACTCAAACACTGCCAGCAACACCTTGGATTCATTACGTGTTTGATTTTGAATTAAGTTTTGGTTGTTGCATGTTCAGAAACCTTGTACTGTTGCCAACTTTTTTGTGATTCCCACACTGTGAAGTGATCCTATTTGGAGTTGTGCCCACAGTGTAAGAAGCTGGCTTATAGAGAACTGATGTTTTAGGGATGGGTTGTAACCCAGAGGTAGCACATTTGAATAGCAACTCTAAGATTCTCATTGGGTCCTAGACACCACAGTCCATGCATAAGCAGACTGATGTGGGTCAGTGGTAAGAACTGACCTTCACATCTTCTGATTGACATTTTAGAAGCAAAGTTTTCTTTTGAAGTTGTGCATGGTGGCCTACACCTTTAATCCGCACTCAGAAGGCAGCAGCAGGTGGATCTCTGTGAGTTCAAGGTCAGCCCGATCTACATAATAAGTTCTAAGACTGAGAGACGCTGTCTCAAAAAGGAAAACAAAACAAAACATTTATGTGTCTGTGTGTGTCTGTTCATTTGTGCAGACTTAGGTGTGTGCCTACAGTTAGTTACAGTGTGCTCTGTGAGGTTGGAGGACTGTTGTTTGGTTCTTGCTTTCCACCTAGTTTGAGGCAGGCTCTCTTGTTCACCACTGCTTACAGCAAACTAATTTCCAGAGATTCTCCTGTCTCTGCCTCTTGTATCCCTGTAGGGTTGCTGGGATTGTAGACTCATGCATCTACAGGATGCAAGGATAGGAATTTTCATCCCACAATGATAATGTATCATACTCTTAATGCCACGTGATATATTTTGTCATTTGCATTTTTTACATTTTAAAAGAAGGTGGTTGCTGGAACAGTAAAGTGGCTTAGTGGGCAAAGGTACTTGCTATCACTCAGTCCCTGTTACCCACAGTGTAAAGAGAAAACTGACTCCCACAAGTTATCTTCAGTCCTACCCCCCAATAAAAAGATAATGAATATTTTAAGTAGTTATATTAAAAATAAAAGGAATCCAAGTATAATTTACTAGAATGTGCTCTAGAGTGTGTGTGTGTGTGGGGGTGTGGGGGGGTCAATCTCCCTTTTGGATTTTTTTTTCTTTGCAAACCTAATAAAATTTTAAAAATTGTTTGAGAATTTCATACATGATTATAATACATTTGATCAAATCTATTCCCTTTCAAACCCCTCTTCACTTCCTTTCTTCTCCCTCCCCATACACTTTCCCTTCCCAACTTCATGTTTTTACACTCATGGATCATTTAATGCCTTTTGTATGTGTATGGGTGTAGGACCATCTACTGAAGCATAAGGGCACATCCCTGAAGAAGTTGACTCTCCCAGGAGCCAACTTCTGCTAGTGAGGCCAACTTTTATTAGCCCAGTCCTCTTGTGCTTCAGAAATTTGTTTGTAACGCACTAGTGGGTACTTTCATAAGTACAGCTTAAGATCTACTTGTAGGCATTAATATATATATTATATATATATTAATTATATATATATTATATATATATTATATATAAATTAACATTTATTTGTGTGTATGTTGGGGGAGGTGAGAAATATGGACCTATCTAAAAAATATATTTCATTTGTTGTTTAGTTTCTTTTTATCTTTTTTTATTTTGTAGAAAATACTACAGTTTCTACCTGAACGAATTTTCTTTCGATGGCATTACCAGAGTATAGGTAAGATAAAAGCCATTAATGTATTAGTGATATGGATTCCCACCACTTGAGGTTTCACAATGCTTTATGTAGCTAATACCCCCAAGGTAGCTTATAGAAAGAAATAAAGGCTTTGTAATTTAAATCAAGTCCAACTTGAATTTCATAGGAAAGTATCTTTCTCATCATAACTGGTCAGAGTAGAGAATAAATGACTGTGGACCCTAAATGGTCATCTCTATCAGGACTCCTCCACCAAAGACTCAGGGACTGTCTTACGAGGGGGCGGGGAAGTTCTGTAAGAGTCAGAGGTTGAGGAGGGCTTTTGTTCTCATGAACTCATAGTGGCTGCACTTGCTTGCATAAGACCTACACAAGATCAAGCCTGTTAACATTCTGGCATGGATAGAAGGAGGGTTAAAAAAGAAAAGCAGAGGACATAAAGTTGGGAGGGGGCTATAACGTGAGGGGGCCAGCAGGAGTCAGAGTAGGGGGTGGGGAATGGGTATGATCAAAAGAGATTGTATGTATGTATTCAGTTCTCAATGAATGCATTTTAAAAAGTTAAATCTCTCTCTTATTTTAATGTGCCCATTGAGTTATAGTCCATGGGCTTCCCAGGATTGTGTTAAAGATGCACATTTTTAGGCCCCAGTCTAACCTGAATATGGTAGTCTCTTAACAAGGGACACAAAAGGATTCTTGTGCATATCAAGTTGAGAAGCACTGATCTAAAGTATTTTCTTAAATAATTGTACATTATTTCTTACAAAAAAATTGTTCAAGTCTGCATTATTGATTCAAAATTCCCTTATTTGGATACTGTAAGATGTGCCAACTGGAAGTGAACTTGAAACAAAGCTAGCGTCAGTGCTATCCCTTCTGCTCAACTCTGTACATCTGACAGCACATTTAAAATGCCCAGCCTAACTGGAGCATTCTAGGGTATCCATTGTGAGTTCTGCATGTCTTTTAGAGAGTTCCTGCTTCAGTCTTTTTACCTATAAGAGTTTGCCAGTTGATACATTTTTTTTCTTCTGTATCAGATGACTACATTAGAGGAGAGTGTGAACCTTGGAATAGAATCTTTATTTAAATAGTCACACATTCCAATATTTATTGAGGGAGAGACAAACCTTTGGGACAGAAAAGAACATGTCACTATTCTTGCTTTGGAATGGTCTCTTGCCCCTCGGGTAGATAAATGAGAAAAGTAATTACAGTGAAATTGTTGCTATGAGGGGAATATAGCGGGAAGGGAGAAGAAAGGTGACTAATTCTGCCCAGGAGAGCTGAGGGATCTTACAGAGAAGTCACTTCCACCTGAGCCTTGAAAGGTAAACAGGGCTTCTTGGTTGGGAGAGCAACATCATGTGCAAGGTCAAAGAGCTTGAAAAAAAGAATTCCAAAATTCAGAGTCCGAAATTTAATTTAGGACTGTTCCTATGAAAATAGGTAGTAAACTCGTATAAAAAAACTGAATTCAAGTTTTGTGTTACAAATTTAAATTTAAAGAAGGTAAAGTATGTATATTATATACACCTATGAAACTCAGTGACTGTGTCATTATCTGAGACAGAGTGTTAATCTTTAAATCTTTCAATTAAGCAAAGAAAGTTTTCCTTTAAATCTGAGCAAGTTTGCCCTAGCATTTCTGCTTAATTGGAGCTTTGTGATTATGTATTTAAAGTAAGGCAAACATTTTTTTTTTTGACACTTTATTTACATTTCCAATGTTTCCCCCTTTCTAGGTCTCCTCTTTGGAGACCACCTATCCCC
>JAPYYD010003800.1:0-13748 GCA_028551405.1 Uromys caudimaculatus | reverse complement strand
GGCGGACCCTCAGAAAAATAGACATAATACTACCTGAGGACCCAGCTATACCACTCCTGGGCATATACCCAGAAGATGCTCCAACATGTAATAAAGACACATGCTCCACTATGTTCATAGCAGCCATATTTATAATAGCTAGAAACTGGAAACAACCCAGATGTCCCTCATCAGAGGAATGGATACAGAAAATGTGGTACATTTACACAATGGAGTACTACTCAACTATTAAAAACAATGACTTAATGAAATTTGCAGGCAAATGGATGGAACTTGAAAATATCATCCTGAGCGAGGTAACTCAGTCACAAAATAACGAACATGGTATGTATTCACTGATAAGCGGATATTAGCCCAAAAGTTCAGAAAGTCCAAGTTTCACTTAACAGTAACCGCTGGACTGAGAGTGAGGTCCCAGATGGAGGAGTTGGAGAAAGGCCTGAAGGAGTTGAGGGAATTCGCAGCCCCATGGAGAGAGCAAGAGCGTCAATGGGCCTGACTCACCTCCCCACCCCCCGGTCGTCCTGAAGTTTGGACCATCAACCAAAGAATACACATCTATGGACCCATGGTTCGGACCACATATGAGGCAGAGGATGTCCTCGATGGCCATCAGGGAGAGAGGAGAGGCCCTTGGGCCTGAGGGTGTTAGAGGCCCCAGTAAAGGGGAATGTCAAGGCGGGAATATGGGGATGGGTGGGCGGGTGGGTGGGAGGTGGAATTCCCTCATAGAGGTGGGGATGCGGAGGGAATAGGGGGTTTCCAAAGAGGAGACCCAGAAAAGGGGAAACATTGGAAATGTAAATAAAGTATCAAAAAAAATAAATAAAATGTAATACAACAACAACAACAACAACAACAACAACAACAACAAAAGAAATTGAATCCAATAGTGAAATATGAGTAGGGTAGAACTTAATAGGGCTACTGTGTGGTGATTTGAATGGCTACCGTAGACTCATATATTTGGATGCCATCAGGGAGTGTTTGTGAAGGATTAGATGAGAAGGTTTAGGAGGTGTGGCCTTGCTGAAGGTGGCGTGCCACTGGGGGCAGGCTTTGAGGACTCAAAAGCCCACATCAGGTCCAGTCTCTCTTTGTCTGCTCCCTCTGGATCAGGATATAAAGCTCTCAGCTACTGTTTCAGTGCCCTGCCTGCTTACCTCACATCATGATGATCATGGGCTAACCTCGGAAACGGTAAGAAATCCTCCAATTAATTGCTTCCTTTGGTAAGCGCTGCCTTGGTCATGGTGTCTCTTCACAGCAATAAAATGAAGACAGATATTTTATAGGGGAAACCTTTGGGAGGTGACTGTGTGATGCCAGATAAAATTCAGCCATGATTGAGAACTAGTAATGTCATAGAAATATAGACACTTGTGCATACACACGCATGCACTTTGTATACCACATGAGTACACCACAGAAACCGGCATATACACAAATAGACACTACACACACCAATATACCCAAACACACATACCACGTGCATAATTATAAACACACACACACACACACACACACACACACACACACACACACACACACACACACACAAAGATAAACATGAAGTAAGGTAGAAAAGTCTAAGTATTAGATATTGATTTATTCAGTGATTTACTTAAAGCACCACTTTTACTGCCTATTTGCCAAGCATGACATCACTTGGAACAGAATGACCTAGAGGAATAACTGAGACAATGGGTGGCTGCTCTTTACAACCTGCTGACTTCTACATAAGCTTTTGTGAAATCTTGCTTGCTTGCCTGCCCCTCCTTGTGGTTTTAGGGTCCAGAATACAAACTGGACCCAGGACTGAAGGCTTTCAGAAGCTATCCTGGCTTCGGTTCACTGGTGACATCTCCTTCCATGTTTGTTGATGTCATACTGCTTAGATCAGAAAGATTCCAACAACACACACACACACACACACATATATACATCACTCAAACACTACACATTCAAACATACACACACAAGCACATACACATATACATACCACATATACATATAACACAAACAAATACAAGCACAACATATACACATCACCCACATATATTATAAATATATGCCAACATACACATATACCTACACCATACACATACAAACACAATTCACACACCATATACCTACATATACTACAAAGTATAAATACCACTGTCTTAGTCAGGGTTTTTATTCCTGCACAAATATCATGACCAAGAAGCAAGTTGGGGAGAAAAGGGTTTATTCAGCTTACATGTCCACACTAATGGAAGTCAGGACTGGAACTCAAGCTGGGCAGGAAGCAGGAGCTGATGCAGAGGTCATGGAAGGATGTTTTTTACTGGCTTGCTTGCTTCTCCTGGCTTGCCCAGCCTGCTTTCTTATAGAGCCCAAGACTACCAGCCCACAGATGGTACCACCCACAAGGGGCCCTCCCCCCTTGATCACTAATTGAGAAAATGCCTTACACCTGGATCTCATGGAGGCATTTTCTCAACTGAAACTCCTCTCTGTGATAACTCCAGCTTGTGTCAAGTTGACACAAAACCAGCCAGTACAACCACACACACAAACATCCACACTTCCTTTCCTTTGCCCTGTGATGACCTATGCCTCCTGGGATGTTAAGAGCAGGAAGTGTGGTTTCTTGACTTTGGACCTCCAAATTATGCACCAAATAAAACTCTTTTCATTAAAACCCACCCCGTCAAATATGTTATGTTATTGGCAACACAATCAGACTAGGTCAATGTAGTAGTTATTGGTTTCACTTTATCTTGCTCTCAATTCTGAGGTCTTGGAGTCAAGGGTCTGCATCCAAATCCTAGGAGATCAGATTAAGCCTTTCATGTTCAGCCCTGCCCGAGAGCTAGGATTCGTGCCTCATATATCAGCAATGCCAACACACTTTGGATATATGGAAAGCTCATGGAGTCCAGGATTGGACCACTCCAATTGTGATGGGGCTACTCCAACATTTACTAGAGACTTCTAGGCAATAGGAATTCTATAGTGAAAAGCAGACAATCCCTACTCTGGGAATTTAGGATTGAGTGTTAGATCAAATGAAACCAGTAATGACAGGCAGATCTGTGCTATCCCTTACTGAAGACTCCTGTTGGTAAATAACAGTCACTGTTTAAGCACACACTAGAAATCTAACTCATGTCCCACAGGGATGCTCCGCTCGTATTTAAGGGCAGTGACCATACCACCTTTAAGAATTGAACACACTCATCTCTTTTTAAAAAGGGGCTTTTCCTATCTTTTAATGTGAACTAGTGAAACTTACCTGTTAAAATAGAAACTAACTATATGCTTCCATGTCCACATAGCCAGGATATTATAGATTATAAAATCAAGGAAGCCTACTTTCATTTTTCATTTGCTTTATTAAAGCAAAAAAAAAAAAAAAAAGAGTATAAAGTATGAAGAAAGAGAAGGGAATGGTTTTGTATGCGGATCTGTTTGCTTCTTAGTTTGGTTAGAACGTTTGGCTGCTTTCCCCACACCTTCCCTCGACCACTGAGACTGTTATTCTCTTATTTTCACATCTCTGAACTTTCAAAGATAAACCCTCACAAGGAAACCTAAACAAATTAAATGAAACCCATTTGCCCTTCACATACAAAACACATTTCACTTTTGCCTTAAGGATGTCTTTGTTTTCATTATTATTAAAAATGTTGGGAGTATTTTGCCTGCTGGGAGCGCAGATTTTCCTCCTATTTTTTCAGTCTTACTCAAAACCTCTTACTGTATATTTTATGAGTTATAGAACACTCTTGGTTGTACTTCTTAAAATTAAAAAACTCTGAAGCTAATGTAGGTTCTCCACACAATGACTTTCGCCCATGCGTGTTGGGAACTTACAGGCAGAAATGTGATAAGAGAAACATTTGTAGACGAAGATACACTCACTGGATCTTTTGAAACAGAATTTTAGAAACAGTCAAACTGAGTTTCCTCACACACTAATGTCATGGCCCTGTTTTCATCTTGGGTGGTGCAGACACAAGTTATTTTAATCATTTTCAAATTCTCCTCCTCTTGGTACTTTTGGAAGCATGGAGTTGGAATATAATGTTGAAATCTGAGTTGAGTGCCTTGAACTCTTCATTTGCCTTGCCTATCAGGGTCCCGTGAGCTTCTTATTTTGCATGTCCATAGTGTGGATGACTTTCCTTATAGATGGAAAGATGAACGTGTCCATAGGAAAATAGAGCAAAAACAATGTCTAGAAGTAGTTGCATTAGAGGACTTGGGAATTTATGTTCAAAGAGTTGTTTCTTTTCTAATTCATTTCCACAAAGACAGAGAGGGTGTTATTGTTTGAATCTGAAATGCCCTCATTGACTTATGTATTTGAATATACGGTTATCCAAATAACTCTTCCTTAAAATTAATTGACACACTAATTATGAGATTTAAATAGGATTTAATGTCAGGAAATGGTTGGTACAAGAGCTAAGACATGCAAAGTACTCAATAAACACCATCACCACCACAACCACAATCATTACTTCTACTCCTCACCATCACCATTGCCACAGCAGCAGCAGCAGCAACTCCACCCCCACCCCCACCCCCACCCCCACCCCCACCCCCACCCCCACCATCAAAAGTAGCAGTAGGCACATTCTTCTTATATGTACCCTATCATGTACCACCTAAAGTAGTTTGGAGATCATCTTTTTGAAGGGGACTTTAGTATCAACAGGAAACTTACAAGAAAACAATTTTTTTTGGTTTATTTTTGAGATTGTAATTTAATTACAACTTTTCCCCCTTCCCTTCACTCCCTCCATATCCTCTCCTATGTCCATCCCTGCTGTCCTACTAATTCCTGACCTCTTTTTCAGTAATTATTATTTCATGCATCTATGTATTGTATACATAGATATTCCTAATATAACCTGTTGAGTCCATATAATGCTACCTGTATGTATGCTTTCAGGGCGAATAGTTTAGCCCTGGAAAACTAATCGGTGTGCTCTTTCCTGAAGGAGACCGCCTCTCCCACTCCCAGTTTTATACAGCTGCCTGAAGTTCTTTGTGCAGGCTTGAGGCCTCTTGGGCTTTTCCCAGTCCGGTCTGATGTGATCATTGTTTGGCTCACATCTTTTTTTTTTGGTCATGCTGGTCAGACGTTACAGATATAGCTTCTAATGTCACCAGGAGACACAATCTCACAGGAAACTCAGAATCCGCTGGCTCTTAAATTATTCTGCTCCCCTGTTCCATAGTGCCCCCTGTGGTGCAGGACTGGGAGAACAACTCCATAGGTATTGAGTTTAGGATTCTAGATCAAGCAATTCCCAGGATGAGGACTGGAAAAAAGCAGGCGATGGCGTTGTTGAAAAGGAATGGGCTCGATGGGGATCTGGTAATTCTTTCTCTATTATATTTGAGACAGCCCCGCTCAAAAGTGAACTTTGGAGTTCTAGCCCCTGTCTGCTTTTCCCTCTGGGTAGCCAAGCCCTTCGTGTGCAGAGCTGGTCTGGAGGGAGAGACGCTTAGCCCGGACTGGTGGGATCTCAGTCAGCGATGAGTGTGCAGGCAAAAAACACACCAGTGAACAGCTTTGGAGAACTGGTTCAGTTTACTGAGGAGAACGGGGGATACTTACGCCCCTGGGGAGACGGACAGGTTCTCTAGGGAAAGGTTTGTGTGGAAGACGCTACGTTTATATACTCAGGGGCTGTAGGATGGGGGTCCAGGAAACCTTATAAGGTTAAAGGAGTGAAGGCTGATAACTGTTAGGGTAATGAATTCTTCGTAAGGTTGATGGTGAGGGGAGCCAGGTTTATGGCACCAGGTTGGCAGTGGGGAGGGAGCCAATTCCTGCTGTCCTCATAACTGAGGTATCTGGGGTTGAATCTTCCTTGACACTTCTTCTGTAACCTTGGGCCATTACAGTCCCACACTGGAGTAAAAGGAGCGGACCAGCCTTATCACTTCTCCAAATCAACTTGAGTTTTGGCTTCTCTCAAACGAATCAACAAATCTCATTTTAGAGAGACTAATGCAGCTCTGTGATGATCAGGGTAGTGAGCTTGCAGGGTTAGGTGCACTGAGAGCTTCAACGTAGTCACAAGAACAAATAGCTGCCTCTTCCTTCCTCTATCAACAAAATTTTAATGCCATTCCTATTTGAAGAAATTTAATCTTTTTTTTCACTTGATCTTTCCCTCCGATGACTCGGCCCTTTCTAGACAAACGTATATAGGGATTTCACCCCTCGCCCATTTCTTTACCTTCTTCATTCTCCCTCTTGTACTTCCTAAAGTGTCTCCCCCAACTGTGTGTGTGACATCGACATAGGTGTCTTCCACAGTTGCTCTCCATCTCATATTTTGAGAGATTATCTCTCGTTGCAACCAAAGCTTACTGATTCTGTTAGTCTTGCTGTCCAGAGCGCCCCAGGGATCTGCCTGTCTCTGCCTCCACCCTGTTTGGATTACATGTATGTGCTATTGCTCTTGGTTTTTTATGTGCTGGGGATTCGAACTCAGGTCCTCATATTTGTGTACCAAATCCTTGCCTTTTCGAACTCCCTTCACAATTCTTTAACTTGATCTTTTATGCTGCCCAGAATCTTTCATTTAAGGGAGCTACTTGGGCACAACCCAAGTTAAACATTGTGTATTTGATTCCTTTTATTTTCAAACATCTCTTAGCCAAGAAAATGTTAATCCAAGTTCTAGAATTGAAGGATATTTGATGTAATATAAATAAATACAAATCAATAACAATACGCATGGGGTGGAGAAACTGCTAAGCAGTTAAGACCACCAGCTAATCTTCCAGAAGGCTTGGGTTCAATTCCCAGTACCCATATGGAGGCTCACAACCATTTATAACCCCAACCACAGGGGTTCTGATGTGTGCACAGATGTGTACAGGCTTCTGTGTACACACCATGCATGTGGCACCCAGACATACACTCGGGCAAAACACCCATAATCATAGACAAAAAAAATTAAATAGAAAAAAAGCAATAAGTATACAAGAGAATCTTCACTGAGCGTATCGAGTGTGCCAGACATGATTCTGGGCATTTCATTTGTAATATATCATTTAATCTTCACGTAAACCACAGTATTATTAATAAAAAATTATTTTTTATTTGTGTGTGTGTGTGTAAGGTAATACCACAGTCATGCAGCTTCCCAGGGAGGACAAATGAAAGACATTGGATTCCTTGGTACTATAGTTATTGGTGATTGTAAGCTATAGCACATGGGTGCTGGGAACCAAACCAGGGATCTCTGGAAGAGCAGTGTGCTCTGTTAAAGATGGAGACACCTGTCAAACCTCTAAATTCCAGCACTGTGAATCAGGAGGTTTGTTTGCCTGACCCTCTGCCAAATTCCTGAGGGACTGCCATCACAGTTACCCCTTTTCCCAGGAGGTGGGCTATAAGTTCACCTTCTGCCTTCTTCTGCCTGGAGTCCAGCGGAAACAACTGGGATATCTGTTGTTCCCTTTCATTCCCCCCTCCCCAACCCATAGCACTGCCTATAATCCAGTAAAAATATGTCTCTCTGGCTCACTGACTTTCTGGCCAACCGCCAAAGTATTGACAATTGTAAAAAGAGAAGAAATGCCGTAAAGAGACATCCTGCTCCAACATGGAGGCAAGTCTACAATCAAGAGAGAAATCAAAGCCTCAAGAAAGGTAGTGTAATGAGGTTAGGGACTTCACTAAAAGTCCACATATCAAAGTTTGTTACAACAGTAACTTCTGTACTGGCAGCTCTGGTCACAGAGACTTCAGTGGAGTATGTAGACATCTACTAGACACTGTAGCTACCTCTGTTCTCACAAACACCATCAGTGGCACCACTTTCAAACACAGACCAGTGACAAATGCATTACGAGTGACTCATGTAGCCAGAGAACATGTATCCAGAGAACAATGCCTGTCTCCAGTCAAGGCCAGATATGCCAAATAAATTCATTAGCCACACTTTTGTCTGTTAAACATAACTCTGATGTCTGTGAGATAACGTGCTGTAATTAAAGCCACAGGTGTTTGTTACTAAATTAAAACAGGTAGGCGTTCCCAAAGTTGTGCATTAACCTTATGCATTTTATTATTTCACAGCAAGATTCTGCTTAGATTATATTTTCATAATTAAACAGCCACAAGATGAAGGAGTTACCTTTCATAGCACAAGTCAAAGCATTAATTACTCATTAGGACACTCAATATTTCCTCTTCTTATCTTTTCAGCTTACAGAATGTTCTAACCTTTTATAAAGGTAAGACACAATTTTGCCTCTAGCTGGAACCTTTTTGTGAGCCTCAGATCAATGCGGAAGGGGATCATCTATTCCCCTCACTCGTCAAGTCATTGAAGATAACTCCCATTACATAACTCAAGCACAGTAACTGAAAGAAAATATAATGAAGATGACTGCACCTATTCTCCCACTTCAGTAAGGGGGCGCTCTGAGTGTTCCACAAAAGCCACGCACACATGCACAGCTGACAGGCCACTCTGCGTACTCCAGGACATCCACACACCCAAACACAGCTGGTGCTTCTTTGTACATTTTCTGCACTGAGATTTCCCATCTCCTTGCTGAAGATTGACTTTGAAGTACAGTCAATGTATCTACCATCTTATGTGTACTTACTGCCCTCTCCACATGTTCCTGGACATGCATTTCTATTCAGGAACAAAGAGAAAAATAAATATCTCTGAGTGTTAGCAGTGCTCTGTGTGCAGAGGAACACAGAGGTCTTGATAAGTAGGTCTTCAGGATGCTGACGACTGGCTCCTCACCAGACTCTCCTCTCAGAAACAGTGTCACATTCTCAAATGAAGTATCTCATCTGCTTTCACTCCCATCAGAGAAATATTGTCTAGGTGCAGTGCTGACGGTTGAATTCTGGTTCTTTGTGTCAACACATAGAGGAGCCAGTGTCACTGGGTTGCAAGGTCATTTTGTGAACAACTTCACCTATCAACCTGTAAACTCATTGGCTCTTGCTCATCAAGCCCATCAGCAAAAGGACCTCCATTTCTCTATATATTAATGAATACCAGAATACTTCTGAGAGACAAAGATCCTAAGAACATATAAGGTAGTATTTCCCTACCTATAAACTTTTCTCTCAGACTACTCACTACATGTACAGGTATATTTATTTTTCTTCACTTTCCTACATGAGAGGTGAATATCACAGAGAGAAGCACAAGTTTCAGAACAAAGGAAAATATTTGTCTCTTATTTTCTCCTTTATTTTATCCTTATGACACATGTAACAAGAAGCCCTAGGTTATAATGGAAATTCCCCAATTTTATTGCACTCATGAGTTCTGAGAATTTATATTTATTAATCTATGAAGATGATAGCATTGTTCTGTGGCAGAAGTCAACTTAGTGCACTGAGCCATTGAGATGCACGTTCCACTTTTAATGTCTGGAATTACCTATAATAGTTCATGTTCATAGCCATAACCTCCAAGTCTATCCAATTGTTCAAACATTCATCTCCCATGCAACGGTTTGAAGATATTGAAATTGTCTGGTGTTACCAGAGGAGTTATTGGTCGATGCACAGTGCAACATCTCAGGTGCTGTAGCTCACTCTAGATTTTTCTCAGGGTTTCCTTCCCATTATGCAGATACACTGTCAGAGTTCACCATGAGCTGAAAAAAGAATGAAGTGAGGTGGACCATAAATTGGAATTCTTTGTTTTAGTGAGCTAGTCAATTATTTCAACCATCTTCATTACCCCTGTAAGGTCTCTAGTGCACCTTTATGACTCCCTTTCCTATATCCTTCTAGGTGAACGTTAATGTCGTTTTTAATCCTATAGCCTTTGAATTTCTGGATGTCTCATAAACAGAACCCTGTGATATGATTTGTGATGTGTCTGGTGTTTGTATTGAGCATGATGTTTGAGGTTCATTCATGTCAGAACACACATTTGTAATTCACTCCTCCTACTGTTAAAGAATATTCTCTTGTGTTAATACTATACTCTGTGACAGTGAGATGGCTCGGTGGGGAAAGGTACTGTAAACCTGAGCTCATACACCAGCAAAACCAGATAGAACTGTAAGAAAAATTGGACAAACCTAGGATGATATTTAGAGATTTTGATGCTTTTCTCTTAACCACTCTTAAATTAATAGGCAGGACATCAGGAAGATATGGAGACTCAAACACTATCAATCTACTCCATGAAATAGATGATCAGAGGACAATTCATTCATTAATATGGGGTTGAGGAATTAGCTCCGTCAGTGAAATGCTTTTTGCAGAATCATGAATTCAATCCCAAAGCCGATGTAAAGAATCTGCATGTGGTCGCATGTGCTTCCAATCCCAGTGTGGAAGAGACAGAGATAGACAGATTCCTGGAGCTAACTCTTCAGCCAGTATGATTTACTTGGCAAGTTTCAGGCGTGAAGGATGCTCTGTATCAAGAATAAAATAAAATGGATAATTTCTCATGAACTCAAGATTGACTTCTGGCTTCCACAAGGATGCTCATACATGTGACCCCTTATACACATGGACACAGACACACACACATACACACTCACAAGCCCCCTACTAATAGCTCTAATATTTAGCAGAATACATATTCTCTTCAGTTTTACATAGAGCACTTACCAAGATGGATTTTTACTCTATAAAACCATTATCAGTAAATTTCAATGTATTGGAATTATACACAGAATGTTTTTCCTTACACTCCAGCACTGTATCATGAAGGATGACTTGGAATAATAAAGTCTCAGAGCTGTCTTCTGTACATGTAATGTGTACATGTGATACCTTGCTCAAAGGAAAATTACAGACATGTAGCCATACCCAGGGCATGCCGATCATGGCCAGCATAAGGTGATCTTAGCAGCACATCACACTCAGAAAACTGGGACAGCCTAAGGAGAGCCAGGGCTTCTGCTAATATAAACAGGCCTTTCAGAAGTATAGGGGAACCTGGTATCTCTCAACCTCTCTCTCTCTCTCTCTCTCTCTCTCTCTCTCTCTCTCTCTCTCTGTCTGTCTTTCTCTGTCTGTCTTTCTC
Organism: Uromys caudimaculatus; assembly: GCA_028551405.1. Taxonomy (NCBI): domain Eukaryota; kingdom Metazoa; phylum Chordata; class Mammalia; order Rodentia; family Muridae; genus Uromys; species Uromys caudimaculatus. The sequence goes on along the minus strand of JAPYYD010003800.1, from coordinate 2,703 downwards.
TCTCTGAATCCAGTGTGTGGAGAAAAAGATTACTAAGAGGAGTTATAAAAATCATTACATGTTTAAATATTTATATTTTGAATAGCAGTGAATTTAACATCATATATGGTGAATGAAAGTAATACTTAAAAGTGTGGTTCACAAGTTTAAAGTTACTTACTATACACTGTAATTCATTTCAATACATCTGGAAGGCCAAACGTGTCATCTCTCATACCTTTGCATTAGAAATTAATTTAAGCCCTTGAGAAGTATTTTCTCTTTTAAGATTGGTCTTGGATCGTGCCTTCTGGTTTTTTGAAGACATATCTGCTGTTATGAGAAGTAGCTATTGTCTTAACTTAGCTTCTGGGCCCCCATCTAATTTTGTCGAAATCTTGATTTATCTCAATATATGAGTGGCAACTTCTCTTGTCTTAGTACTAAGCTGATATGCTCACAACAAATCATTGTAATTGCTTTTATAAGACATTAGAATAATAATGGGGCTGGAGAGATAGCTCAATGTTTAAGAGCACTGGCTGCTCTTCCAGAGGTCCTGGGTTCAATTCCCAGCAATCACATGGTGGCTCCCAACCATCCGTAATGAGATCCTATGCTCTTCTTTGGTGTGTCTGAAGACAGCAACAGTGTGCTCATATACATAAAATAAATAAATAAATCTTTAAAAAAGAATAATAAATATAAAAAATCATAGTGTGGATTTTACACGAACCATTATATTACTTTATCAATCCTAAAATGAAATGGAGGTTCATGGGTTACTGTAAGAACGGTCAAAAGAATAGCCCAAAAGTTTGGAATACCCAAGATACAATTCACAGACCATATGAAGCCAAGAAGGAAGACCAAAATGTGGATGTTTCACTACTTCTTAGAAGGGTGAACAAAATACTCACAGGATGAAATATGGAGACAAAGTGTGGGGCAGAGACTGGAATGAAAGGCCATCCAGAGACTGCCCCACCTGGGGATCCATCCCACATACAGTCACCAAACCTGGACGCTATTGTGGGTGCCGGGAAGTGCTTGCTGATGGAAGCCTGATATGGCTGTCTCCTGAGAGGCTCTGCCAGAGCCTGACAAATACAGAGGCAGATGCTTGCAGCCAATCATTGGACTGAGAGCAGGGTTCCCAATGGGAGAGTTGGAGAAGGGACTGAAGGAGCTGAGGGGGTTTGCAGCCTGGTGGGGGAAGCAACAGGGTCAACTGGCCAGAGTCTCTGTTGTTCCTGGGGACTGGACCACCAACCAAAGAGTACACATGAAGGGACCCATGGCTCTGGGTGCATATGTAGGAGAGGATGGCCTTGTTGGACATCAGTGAGAGGAGAGGCCCTTGGGCCTGAGAGTGTTTGATGTCCCAGTGTAGGAGAATGCCAGGGAGGAAAGACAGATGGGGGTGGGTGAACACTGTCACAGAGGCAGGGGGAGAGGGGATGGGATAGGGGGCTTCTGAAGGTAAGACTTGGAAAGGGGAAAACATTTGAAATGTAAACAAAGAATATATATATATATATATATATCTCAAATATAACACAGAAAAAAAAAAGATCCATGGTGAGCAATGCCTGGGAAACTATGGGAGAGGCTCCAGGAAAAAAGGCAGAGCGCACTTTGTTCCTTGAATTGTTCTTGGACATGATTTCATGTCTTCTGTAACAAACATTTACACTTAATTTATGAGACATGTTTAGTCTTGATGGATGTCAGAACAAAGTTATAGAAACCATTCTGTCCAGTGTACACTGAATCCGGATATGACCCTACAGCTTTGCTCTTGTGGTTTCCAGATATAATCTATAAAATGTGCCAGGCATTGGGTTTAAATTCTTTTGTCCTGAGAAAGTTTTTTTTTTTTTTTCACATTTTTTTTAAATTTTATTTTTGATACTTTATTTACATTTCCAATGTTTCCCCTTTTCTGGGTCTCCTCTTTGGAAGACCCCTATCCCCTCCCCCTCCCCGCCTCTATGAGGGAATTCTACCTCCCACCCACCCACCCAACCATGCCCCTATTCCCATCTTGACATTCCCCTTTACTGGTGCCTCTAACACCCTCAGGCCCAAGGGCCTCTCCTCTCTCCCTGATGGCCATCGAGGACATCCTCTGCCTCATATGTGGTCCGAACCATGGGTCCATAGATGTGTATTCTTTGGTTGATGGTCCAAACTTCAGGACGACCGGGGGGTGGGGAGGTGAGTCAGGCCCATTGACGCTCTTGCTCTCTCCATGGGGCTGCGAATTCCCTCAACTCCTTCAGGCCTTTCTCCAACTCCTCCATCTGGGACCTCACTCTCAGTCCAGCGGTTACTGTTAAGTGAAACTTGGACTTTCTGAACTTTTGGGCTAATATCCGCTTATCAGTGAATACATACCATGTTCGTTATTTTGTGACTGAGTTACCTCGCTCAGGATGATATTTTCAAGTTCCATCCATTTGCCTGCAAATTTCATTAAGTCATTGTTTTTAATAGTTGAGTAGTACTCCATTGTGTAAATGTACCACATTTTCTGTATCCATTCCTCTGATGAGGGACATCTGGGTTGTTTCCAGTTTCTAGCTATTATAAATATGGCTGCTATGAACATAGTGGAGCATGTGTCTTTATTACATGTTGGAGCATCTTCTGGGTATATGCCCAGGAGTGGTATAGCTGGGTCCTCAGGTAGTATTATGTCTATTTTTCTGAGGGTCCGCC
>JAPYYD010003799.1:0-13748 GCA_028551405.1 Uromys caudimaculatus | reverse complement strand
GGCTCCTGGGCGGGTACCCCTCTCCGGTTCTCGATGGCTACCGACTCCTGGCGGCGCAGACCTCCAGTTCGTCTTTGCTCCTCTAAAGTACAAGGAAGACTGTCTCTGAAGTTCCTTCATTTACCTGGAGGCTAGCTCAGCCTCCACAGAACACATTGTTTTCAGTCCCATAGGAAGGTCTTTTCCCAAGAAATATTAAAGTCATATCAAGAGAAAGAGAATGCAGATCTACTACCACCCAGGAGCTTTGAAGTTAGTACTGGGCCCTTGAGCTTGTTCATTTTTTGTTCCCTTATAGTCACTTACTGCCCTTGTAACCTTGTCTAGACCCTTTCCCCTATAGAAGTCTGCACGAAGAAGGCCTTCAGACTTTACCATCTGGATTTGTGCATGTATGTAACTCAATGAATAAGCCTTTCCTCCAACCAAAGAGTATACACGGATTGGTACAGGCTCCCAGCACATATGTAGCAGAGGGCTGCCTTGTCTGGCCTCAGTGGGAGAGGATGCACCTAATTCTGTAGAGACTTGGTGCCCCATGAAAGAGAGATGCTGGGGGTGGTTGAGGAGCACCCTCTCAGAGGTGAAGGGGAGTGGGGTGGGGATGAAGAACTCTGGATGGGGGGACAAGAAGGGAAGCAACATTTGGGGTGTAAATAAATAAGATTTTTTTTAAAGCCTTTCCTCCTGTAATCTGCTTGTTGTTCATTTGTTTCTCTAGACTGAATGACTGAACCTTCAGAAGAAAGGTCTAAACTTCTCTGCAGATGCAGGTTCACCTTAACTTGCTCACTAACACAAGCTTTCAGCTTCTCAAATGGGTGCAGAATCCCTGCTGTGGCCCACATAACTAACTGGGAACCCAAAAGAACTTCATAGCGCCTTCTTGGGATCATCTAAGGGTATGCCAGCATCCAGATTCATCCAAACAGAGGGAGGCTGCAAGGCAGGTGAGCCTCTGAGCCTTGAGTCTCTCTGGGAGAGAGGAATCAGCTTGACCTTGGGACCTTGTTAGTAGCTGTTGAGTAGCTGATAGCCTTAACTGATCTCTCTGTATTATATTTATCATTTACCTTTTATATATACAATCACTATACTGAAATACTGTATGTCATAAAACAGGTTTGTGGATGTATTAAATTATATTCATGATCTTACACAATTATTCTTTTTTTCCCTTTTTCTACCTCATATATATCAGTGTTGAAAACTGAAATCAACTCACATGAACTTAGTCAATCTTTTGATGGCCTATATCACATTTTATTTACATCTTACTTTTGTAATCATCAACAGAATGTGTTCCCCTGAAAGTGACATTTGATAAATGGAACCCAGCTATAGTCAGTCAAACACTGTTTTGACACGCAAAAATAATTGAAAGGCTATAACTGAAGGTTCAAATTAAACTGCATCCTTTCCTCTGTAAATATATTGTATGTATTTGAATGTCTATTTTTAAATATTTTATTTAATAGTTACTCATGCATGCAATGAATTTTCATCCAATCTGTCTTCCATTCCCCTTCAACTCTTCCACCACTTTCTCCCTCCAACTTCACATTTTTCTTATTTAAATGCATATTTTAAAGTATGTTTCTCTTTCAGTCTTTCACTCATGTCTTACCATTCCAAATGTTTTTCCTTTTCAATGGTATTATCCACCTTTGCCAGGCTACTGTTGTTTCTACCCTAGATTCTTTCTGTTTCTAATAGAAAAGCAACCTAGAATCAGTCATCCCTCCCAACACCACCACCACCACCATTACCACCACCACCACCACCACCACCACCACCACCTCCACTACCTCCAACACCTCCAGCACTACCTCTAACATCTCTATCACCACCACAACCACCATGACCAACAACCCCCATAGCCCAAGCAGCCCACGAACCTGAAGTTCTTCCTCCCTTCTTTTCTCCCTCCCTCCCCTATCTCTCCTTTGCCCTCCTCCACTTCCCCCCCCTTCTTCCCCCTTCTGCCTTTTCCTCACTAGCGCTGGCATTCCAGGCATGACGTTTTTCTCCAGAAAAGAAAAAAAATCCCATTTCTTTCTGTGATAATAAATTTTGCTTGTCAAATGAAGAAGAAACAGGAAACAAGAAGAAATCCAGCCAAGCACTGGCATTCATCTTTGTCTGCTTCCTGACCAGTGCCAGAGACCAAGCCACCTCTGGCTTCATGCCTTCCATGCTAAGATAGTCTGCATTCCACTGAACCATGAGCCAAAATAAACCCTCCTTCCCTGAAGTTGCTTTTTGTCAGGTGTTTTGTTGTTACAATGAGAATAATAACAAATACATCCTATAATATATGACAGTTGCATCTGGGAACTTTCACTAGTACTATTGCTGTACTATTTTCTGGCCAATTGAAATGGCATGACATACGTTCCAAATGATTATCCCATTCATAGTATATATGAGTTTATTCCTTAAGATTTTAAATGAACTGGGCACAAGCCTATTTGACATACTCCATAGGATAGTACAGCCTTTTCTCTTTGAGCCTGGGGCTGTCCAATCAATATTGAGCTCTTTAATTGATACTGGTACACTGCCACCCCCAGACTTCTGATTCTGACTAAAAGTAGAGCACAGAATCGATTTGTGCTCACCAAGCTTGGCACACCATCTGTGATGTATTCTAGTGAGATGCTCTTAAAGAACAAGTGTCTGTGTATCCTGATCCCTTGACGCATTCCCCAGAGCAGAAAAGTGTCTGAATAGTGGGCAGCACAAAATTACCTATATAGCATCCACTCAATATGTGATGAGGAATGAAGACCCACCTAAGGGAGTGAGGGATCTGTATGGGGGATCCCTGGTCCTTCTCTGGGCTTTTCTCTAGCCCTCCCAGCCAGATCTCACAGAAATTTCTCCTACCCCACCTTCTATAGTCTTCCCACCTTTACCAACTGTCACCTGGAGCAATCCTCCCCATCTATAATTGGAAGAGTGTCTCCTTTTGGCTGATGTCAACTATTGATGAAGAAAGTACCCATCAGTGAAATTATTTTGTAAAGCATCTGGAAGCTCAGTGCCTCCTATGGAACTATGTCTGATCCAAAGGAAATATGGTCCCCATCCTGGCTTGCAGGCACAGCTCTAAGAGCATCCTCATCTCCTTGGTCTGTGTCTAGGTACATAGTTCTATCCAGTCTTCGAATTGCAGTGATCCAGGAACATAACACAACACCTCCTTCTGGCTTGGACCACAAATGAGGAGTCTCCAGACTCATCTTAGGATGCTCTGCTGCAAGGACATAGTCTCCCCTCTTCCCAATGGCAGTAACACAGAAGCTAACGAATGTCTCCAAAATCCTACCACCTGACCTCCTCAGCTTTTTCTCCATTTTAGTTTTAAGGTGTCACTACAAGTGTTCAGATACCTCCCACAAGTCCTGAATACTGGAACACAATCCTACTAAACAAATATATTCATGATCTCTCTCTGAAATTCAAACTCAAGTGAGCCTGTTCCATTTCCCATGGCAGTATTACATATAGCTGGTATAGACCTTATACTGGAGCAAAGGCCATTGTCACCTTTCATTTTTACCTATTAAATGGTATGAAAGTGTAGGCACTTGCAGTAATAACACTAACAGTATCCATACAGTGTTCCAAAACACACACACACACACACTCACTCTGTTTATGTTTTTCATTTGTGTCATCTTTGCTGTTGACTCTTACTACAAATTCAAGCATTTCCTCCAGGACATTTTATTGATTTTTATACTTTTATCTACAGATATTTCAGAAGAATTCAGAAACATACATTATTTTTCAAAGTTCAAATCTTTAAAAAGGGGGGGGTGTCATCACCATATCCTCCTAGGATCCTGGTCTTTGGTTTGCCCAAAGATGCACCCCTCCCACCAATTCCCCTTCACTCTCCAGCCCTCTCATGCCCACCCCTGTTCTATGCATACCTGATCCTTAGCTCCATTTCCCTCCCCACTCCTTCCCCCCCACCCAGTTTTCTCTTTCCATCCACTTCCAATATCTATTTTATTTTCCTTTCTGAGTGAGATTTAAGCATCCTTCCTTGGGCCTTCCTTGTTACTTAGCTTTTTTGAGTCTGTGGAGTGTAGCGAGGATATCCTGTACTTTTTGGCTACTATCCACTTATAAGTGAGTCCATACCATGTGTGTCTTTCTCGGTCATTCAAGATGATATTTTCTAGTTCCATCCATTTGTCAGAAATTTCATGATGCCCTTGTTTTAATAGCAGAGAAGTATTCCATTGTATAAATGTACTACATTTTCTTTATCCATTCTTCGGTTGAGGGACATCTTGGTTGTTTCCAGTTTCTGGCTATTACAGATTAAGCTGATATGAATACAGATGAGCAAGTATCCATGTGGTAAGGTGGAATATCTTTTGGCTATATTCCCAGGAGTGGTATAATTGGGTCTTGAGGTAGAACTATTCCCAATTTTCTTAGAAAATACCAGATTGATTTCCAAAGCGGTTGTACAAGTTTGCACTCCCACAAGCAATGGAAAAGTGTTCCCATTGCTCCACATCCTTGCCAGCATGTGCTGTCTCTTGAGTTTTTGATCTTAGTCATTCTGACGGGTGTAAGATGGAATCTCAGAGTCATTTTGATTTGTGTTTTCATGATGACTAAGGACATTGAGATTCCTCTGTTGAGAATTCTCTGTTTAACCCTGTACCCCATCTTTAATTGGGTCATTTGGGTTGTTAGTATTTAATTTTTTGAGTTCTTTATATATTTTGGATATTAGCCCTCTATCAGATATAGGGTTGGTGAAGAACTTTTCCCATTCTGTAGACTGCCTTTGTCCTGTTGACAGTATCCTTTGCCTTACAGATGCTGTTCAGTTTCATGAGGTTCCATTTATTAATTCTTGAGCTTAGTGCCTGAGCTGTTGGTGTTCTGTTTAGGAAGTTGTTTCCTGTACCAATACATTCAAGGCTATACCCCAACTTCTCTTCTATGAGATTTAGTGTATCCAATTTTGTGTTGACGTCTTTGATCCACTTGGACTTGAATTTTGTGCAGGGTAATAATTATCTATTTGCATTCCTCTACATTCAGACATCCAGTTAGACCAGCACCATTTGCTGAAGATGCTTTCCTTTTTCCATTATATGATTTTGACTTCTTTGTCAAAAATAAAGTGTCCGTAGATGTGTGGGTTTATTTCTAGGTCTTCAATTCTATTCCGTTGATCAACCTGTCTATTTTTATGCCAATAACATGTGGATTTTATTACTATTGCTCTATAGTACAGCTTAAAATCAGGGATGGTGAGACCTCCAGAAGTTTTTTTCTTATACAGGATTAAATTCATTATCCTAGGTTTTTTTAATTTAATTTTTAATTTTTCCATATGAAGTTGAGAATTTCTCTTTAAGGTCTGTAAAGAATTGAGTTAAAATTTTGATAGGAATTGCATTGAATCTGTAGATTGCTTTTATTAAGATGGCCATTTTTAATATGTTAATCCTACTGATTTATGAGCATGGGAGATCTTTTTATCTTCTGATATCTTCTTCAATATCTTTCTTTAGAGACTTGAAGTTCTTGTCACGAAGGTCTTTCATTTGCTTGGTTAATGTTACACCTCTGAGGTGTAACATTATTATTTTATTATTTTTTGTGGATATTGTGAAGGGTGTTGTTTTCCTAATTTCTTTCTCAGCCTGTTTATTGTTTGCATAAAGGAAAGCTACCTCATGTGGCAAGGTGGGACTTCCAGTGGAGGAAGGGGGACACTAGCATTCCCACAAAACCTTAGAAACAAGGTTTGTCCTGTCTATAGGATGTGCAAAGATACTGATGGAGCAGAGACTGAGGAAAGGGTCAACCATTAACTGGCTCAATTTGATTCAAAATAATTTAATTAGTTTGTATTGCCATAGATAGAGAGATTCAGTAGAAAAAGACAGAGATGTGAGGAAAGAAAGAAGAAAATAAGGGATGTAAATCTCAGAAATTGGACTGAAATACAAAGTAATGAAAATGATAGACCAATCAAAAAATGATAGGATAGTCAAAACTCTGTTTGCTCAATTTCTCACCCCATGGGAAAGTGCCAACCCCTGACACTACTAATGATATTCTGCTATGCTTAAAGGCAGGAGCCTAGCACAACTGTCACCTGAGAAGCTTCTTCCAGCAGCTGAAGGAAACAGATGCAGAGACCCACAGCCGAACATTAGGCAGAGCTCAGGAAGTCTTGTGGAAGAATCAGAGGAAGGATTGAGGGAGCGGAAGGGGTCAAGGACACCACAAGAAGATCCACAGAGCCAACTAATATGGGCCCATGGGGGCTCACAGAGACTGAACCACCAACTAAAGAGCACGATTGGACTGGACCTAGGCCTCCTACACATATGTAGCAGATATGTACTTGGTCTTCATGTGGGTTCCCCAACAATTGGAACAGCAGCTATTTCTGACTCTGACTCTGTTGCCTGCGTTTGGATCCCTTTCTCCTAGCTGGGCTGTACTGTCTGGCCTCAGTGGGAGAGGACGCTCTTAGTCCTGATGAGATTAGACCTGCCGGGGAGGGTTGGTGGGGGGGGAGTGCTCCCGAGAAGGGGAACTGAGACTAAAAGAAGAGGGTGTGGGAAGGTGAGACTGGGAGAAGAGGAGTGAGTGGGCTATGATTGGGATATAAAGTGAATAAATAAGTAAATTCATGAAAAAGAACTTTTTACAAGCAGTAGTTAAGAAACTGTATTTCCCAAAATCCCAGAGGCAGAGTCAGGCAAACCTCTGTGAGTACAAGGCCAGCCTGGTCCACATAGCAAGTTCCAAGCAAGCCAGGGCAACATAGTGAGACCCTGGCTAATAATAATAATAATAATAATAATAATAATAATACATTTCAAAATCTCTTAGAAAAAGCACCTTATTCATGAAAAGTTACTTGCTTAAATACTTGGAATAGCCCCAACATACGATTCCTTGCTGACTGCCTTGGCCTGGCTGACCAACATTCCTTAAAAACCTTCAGTGTAGAGATCATCAATACTCCCAAATAAGGAATGAAATAAGGCCTCTTAAGCTAGGGATCAGCTTCCAGTGGTACCTTCCCCAGTGAAGCATTCAAACTGCTCTAAAGATGTACAAAAATGATACCATTAACACCCATGAAAATAGAACTTAGCAGCAAAGTGGGAGGATCTGACCTTTTTGATGTGAGGCCTCATACAACAGGAGGACTCCTTGTGCATTGTTACCAAGGAGGAAAGAAAACTCTAAACTGTCCATCAAGATGATAGATGAACTTCTGCATCTTCTCCACCACATGATCCTCCATTGAGGCGTACATGGATGCCATTGGCCAGAAAGTCAGTAGCTTGCCATTCACTGAGAGCATATTTTTAAAGACATCCAGATGGTGATTTTTCACCTCACAGGTCCCCATTCCTATCTACAGAGAGGGCGACTCTGCTGAAAACACCTGGGCAAGACTTGGGCTGTGGGCTACCAGCATAGTAGTCTCCATAAATAAAGCACTATGGGCCAGGGAGAAGACAGAAATAGAATCAGTAAAAACCAGGGCTAGAGTTTTCCATGCAGTCCATCTGTCTCATATGCTAGCAAGCCGGCAGTGGACGTAGGAGTGGATCCCATTTCTGTCTGAGAGAGCAGAAGTAGACAGGAAATGTGTGAGTTGCTGGGCTCACCAACCTACCCGCCATCTGTGTCTCCAGCCAAGAGACTCAACCATTATGCCAGTGGTCAGAGCAGAGGGGCTAAGCATCCTCCCACCTGCTTCCATCTGAGAATGGAGCAACCCCAAAAGGAAAAGAATTACAGAAAAGGGACCTTTCAGAAGACTTGGGACGAAAAGAATATCAGAAAGAAACCTGTAAAAAATCTTTGCTTAATGAAGTAAAAGAAAATAAATTAATTAGTTTGTATTGCCATAGACAGAGATTCAGTAGAAAAAGTCAAAGATGTGAGAAAGGAAAGAGGAAATAAGGGATACAAAAACTCAGAGCCTGGACTGAAATGCAAAGTGATGAACATGGTAGACAAATAAAAACGTGATAGGTCAAAGCTTAGTTTGCTCTATAGACATTGTAGAAAGTTCAGGAAGGGGGTGATCTGAAAGATAGTGTTTAATAGGGCTGAAAAGAATACTTCCAAATTAGCAAGATGGATGGACAGATGGATGGGTGGGGGAGCGCAAAAGTCTAGGCCAGAAAGCCTCTGAACTTTATGAGTTAGAGGCTTTGTCATCAGCCTATGGTGCCTTTGGTAGTTAGAGCCTAGAGAAAGGATGCCATGCCATTGGAAGAACTTAAAAAGAATTTCTTTTTCTCTCTTTGTTTCACAAATACAACAACATGAACTGACCTCCTTTGGATGACATGTCCATCGTGGTCTACTGAGCTATCTCAGGCACAGAGCCACATTCCATGAGATCAAAACCTCTGGGACCTGAGCCAAAACACTTGCCCTTTTTATGTTTATGATCTCAGCTATTCTGTCATGGTAGCAGACATCCAAAATGCATGCATGCATACATACATACATACATACATACATGAATGATAAATAGGTGATGATACATAGATAGATAAATAGATAGATAGATAGATAGATAGATAGATAGATAGATAGATAGATAGATAGATAGATAGGCAGGCAGACAGACAACAAAATAATGGACAAGGGCCATGATAAGCAAATTCACAGAAAAGGAAATTCAAGAAACTACATAGAAAGTACATAGAAAGGTTCTCCTTAGCTGCAGAGAGTGAAGGGGAAAGCTGGTATTCCAAACGCCTCTGTTGGCTGCAATCTGACAGTGCGTACAGCTTGTGAGCACCCTGTGATTCCTGCCCATCAGAAGCAGGGCAGAGGAAGATGAGCAAGAAGCTGAGGAAAGCCCGGGAAGGAATAACGGAGCTGAGGAGGAGGGTGACAGTGGATCTGAAAGAATACAAACCAATAAAACTTTAATAAAAACAAGACCAAAAAACCAAGCAATTTATTGCCTTTTATACTTTTCTACCATTTTCATATTTGACAATCTTTAATATATATTATATATAATTTTATAAAGTATCATGCACAAACATCAAAAGGGAAATTATTTTTAAGCATCCATAATCGTATCTCTAGAGGTTTGAACCTATAGTTAACATCAGTATATTCTTTTGGAACATTTTCTATGTACAAATGTTCTTTCAACTCATTAGGTGGGTTTTTTTTACAGTATTTCATCAGTCTTAAATATTGCTTAGCATTAAATTAATTGGATGTACCATAATAACTCCTAGTTTGTCCCCATTGTGTTGAAAATGTGTATTAGACCCAAATTTTGAAATTATAAATAAATAATTTTATATAATTTCATTAACATTTCTAATGACATTTTAATTATGCACTCATAAGTATAGAACGATTATATTTAAACAATGGTAATACCTCTTATTCCTTATTACCCCATTGCTTTCATGAACAATTACACAGATCAGAATTTCCTTGTATTGCATAAAATCTCCATAGACCATCATCAACCTTTTATTTTTAAATGTATATCATATAAAAGGGAAATGTTATTAAGTCACTTGGATTTGCCTTTTATTAGTAATAAGTTTTTAAAATTTACATTGATAAGACATTTATACTCTGTGCTTAAGCATTGTCTTCATTAGACATGGACCATTCCAGGCAAAATCATTATCCACTCATCCCATTCTCCTACCCCTATATTTCCAACATGCTATATCTTTTGTCTTTTCAGTGTGCCATAGTAATTACCATCTTTTGGCAATTTATACCTGCTAGGAGAGGGAGACATAGTTTTATTTATGTATATAGTCCCTTGCAGTTGGAACATACTTCAGTGGATAGCCACACCCAAGAGTATATAACCAGTACTAATTGGACTGGGTGGGTTAAAAATAACCAAAAAAAAAAGGACATAAAGTTGGGTGGAGATGGAATGATGAATGGGAGTGGGAAGGAATGGCTATGATCAAAATACAATGTATGGAGTTCTCAGAGGATTAATAAAAATTTATATTTTAAAATCTTTTCTCTTAGTTTCATGTTTTACAGCTTTTATGTTTAATTTATTAACCTGGAAATTGTACATAGCATAAACATTAGGAACAAAATGTAAAGCTTAATTTTATTTATTTATTTTATTTTTTTATTTTTTGGCAATTCCTGCAGCTTCGCCCATTCTTGTATTTACATGTATCTGCACTTTTATTTTACGCTAGTTTTAGGTAGTAACACTGATAGTTGGGTGCCTTCTAGTACCTGGTAGATTATTCATGCATATGCTATGTGCAGGGACTGGTTCCAGGACCCCTGCAGATACCCAGACCTGTGATACACACATGAAACAGTCCACCAGTTGCATATGATCTGACCCCACTCTGTTGGATTCTTTGAATCACTTCTAGATAATTTATAATAACTGCCAAACTGTGAAAGGAGTCTTGTGTGTTCAGAACAGATGCAGATTTTTCAGAAGTTTTTGAACCACATTTGTTTGATTCTGTGGGTGTGGTATCCCTGGCTACTGAGGGTTGACCATGTAATATAATTTTAAGAATTACAATTTCAATACATTTTAAAAACTGAACTGCCAGCTTCCTCTAATTGCTCTCCATTTTTTACTTTTTCTTTGCTACTTTATCTGTCAGTGAACTCCAAAACTTCTTTGCCAAGTTCGAAATTGGGTTTCATAGTATTATTGCATTTAATTGCTATGTTGGTCCAGCCTACTGCTTATGAATTCATTCAGAAGCATGGTATATCATTTATGGGTTTTCTCTAGGCTGATTTTTAAAATTTGATTTAATTTATACATGTTTTGTGCAGCTTTTTCCTAAGTTGTTTACCCAGTCTTTATCATATTTTCCAAGTTGTTCTTCTACTGTTTATTCTTGATTTGTAATCATTTGCAACATACGGTTTTAGAGTTTACATTTTTTGTTAATTTAACAAGCTTGTATAGGAAATTTTCTTGTATTTCCAAGAGTTGATTAATATTACTTATAAAATATATTTTTTGCTTTCATTCTGTTTTTATTTTGTATTCCATACATTGGCTTAAATTTTTACAAAATAATGCAAATAATTATGGAACCAAATGCATTCCTACTTTATTTCTTACCTTAGTCTATAGGATGAGGATTGCAAATTGTTTTTGTTGTAGGTCTCTGCCAACACAGAGCTTAATAAATGTCCTCCAGTGGCATTCCTGATGCACAAGTGCATAGAGAATAATAAAAGAGCACTGGTTAAGGGAACAGGAGGAGAGGAAGTGGATTCAGACATGGGAGGAGAGAGCTGCCAAGGATAACTTTTGAGAGGTGATGCTGTGTGATCTGACTTCCAAAGGTTATGATAACTTGGCAATCTGGTTACCAGTACAGCTACCCGTTTCAGGCAAAGGAGAATGAGCAAAATAAATGCAAAACACAACTAAGAAAGAAAGAGTTGCCTTGAAGGCTGGAGGAATTGTTTAAAGCTTAGAAGAGGCATAATGAGAGGAGTACGTTAGAAATGCCATTCTGGTTACACCATAAGGAAAAGACATAGAAAGCAGATGCAGTCCAAGGGAAAGCAAGGCAGCTCTATTAAGAAATAATTACAGAGAGAATATAAGCCAAACAAGCCCTGTAGCTCGTGTATGTCGAATTGATGCCCATCTTTATTTTATTGAATAAACCTATGTCTCTGAACTCTCTACAACAATACCTTCAAGAACTCTTAGCACAAGCCTATATCCTGGTCTCTATTTACAGTCAATATAAGAAAGAAGAGGCAAGTGAGATGGCTCAGTAGGTTAAGGCACTTGAGTGCAATACCTGGAACCTCCATGTTGAAAGGAGAGAACAAATTCCTGCAAGTTGTCCACTAGCTGTCAGGTAGGCTAAGAGTATGTGCATGCATACACACACACACACACACACACACACACACACACACACACACACAATCAACTAATCAATCAGTCAATGAAGTGAAACAGAGGAAAAGAAATGGGAAAATGGGATACAGGGGCTCTTTTTCTGCTTACTATCTTCTGTGTCTTACAACAGATAACACATAATAATGCAGATTTCAATTAAGCCAGAGAAATTAAACGGATGTCTCACTTCATGATAAGCGTTTGGTTTTGCTGCCCTGGGGTGTGACTGTTATGCCCACTCCTCTTTATTACCAGAGTCTCACTTCACTTGTTCTTCTCGATTTACCACATGTTGGATTCTTATTCTTTCAAGTTCTCTTTTACCCTTAGAGTGTATTTCTTTATGATGACATTTCGTCTTCCATATAACGTATGTGACTTCAGGGATGGGTGAAGAAAATTTTTCATATACATTATTTTTATAAAAACAATAAAAAAAAATATTGTTAATGAACTAAAAATAACCTACCTTGGTATATCAAGAAGAGAAAGTGGCTTACCCAGGAGCATGTGTCCACCGACTGGCAGATCCAGCACTGAGACAGTGTCTTACTGACCTCACAGCTACACTATTCTACTCCCCATGTACACTAGACAGGATTTCAAGAAACCAGACTGAATCCATTGCTCTTTCTACCTGAAAGATCACTGTTGATGAGCCTGATAGAACTAAGTAAAACAAAGAAACAGAAACAATTTTAAAAAATGGTGGGGCTAAAATAATTTGATCTATCAGGGGCAAAAAGTGATTTCATCTCTATAAAAGACATGTTTATCAGGCTCTCTCAAGTTGAAGAAGGCCAACACCCACATTCCTCTGCTCAGAAAGATTTCTTGTGAGACTTTGTGTAGGAACTGAAGAGTTCAGACTATGGACCCAATAGCCTCACGTCAAAATTCAAGACAGTGGATAGACTTTTAAGAAGTCTCCTGGATGGCCGGAAACCTCAGCTTGGGCCACAGGGCTCCACAGCTAATCAGCACCAGGACAAAGATCCCTCTCAGATCACAAGAGCCAGGAGAGGGTCAAAGACACGCCCCACAGCTCACCAGGTACTGCCCCGAACCCGCGAGACACAGGGACTGAGGTAGGCAGGCATAGAAACCCCCCTGGATCCCAAAAGCGGGCGGCTGAGGCAGGAAACTTTTGCCTGGGACACTAGCATTCCATAGACAAGCAGCCCCAGGAGAAAATTCTCTCTCCCAGGAACGAGGAAAAGCCCCTAGCAGGGGCAACACGAGCCCCAGAGCTCACTGACTCCGTCCGCTTTCCGCGAGCCACAGAGACTGAAGGTCAGCAACTTCCAGGACCAAGATCAGACCTGGTGCCACAGCTCTCCAAACCCAAACACCTCTCAGAGAGAGCTGGTCTTCAAGGAGTACTGACATAGAGACGTGCAGGAGGGGCAAGCCACAACCAGACAGAAGATCAGCTAACAACAGAGTCAACAAGATGGCAAAAGGCAAGGGCAAGAACATAAAGAATAGAAACCAGGAGTACTCGGCACCATCAGAACCCAGCTCTCCTACCACAGCAAGCCCTGGCTACCCCAACACACCAGAAAAGCAAGACTCAGATTTAAAATCATTTGCATGATGATGATAGAAGACTTTAAGAAAGAAATGAATAACACCCTTAAAGAAATACAAGAGAACAGTGATAAACAACGAGAAGCCTTTCAAGAGGAAATTCGAAAATCCATTAAAGAATTACAGGAAACCTCAATCAAAGAGGTAGAATTTCAAGAAAACACACTCAAACAGACAAAGGAAATGCAAAAAACTATCCAGGAGCTAAAAATAGAAATAG
>JAPYYD010003798.1:0-13749 GCA_028551405.1 Uromys caudimaculatus | reverse complement strand
CCTCCTATCGTTCTACTCCTCCCAATTCCTCCCCTCCCATGTAAATCCATTACCTTTCTGTCATTAGAAGAGAACAAATTTCTAAGACATAAAAACAAACCTAACAAAACAAAATGCAATGAGATCTTTTTTAAAGGCACATCAAAGTTGAATAAGGCAAACCAGCAAAAGGAAATCAGCCTAAAAGAAAGCACACAAATTAGAGAACCACTCATTCATATATCAAGAATCATAAAAGACTACTATCTTAAAGCTATAATATATGTATTCAGAGGACCTGGTATAGGCCTGTGCAGGCCATGGCATTTTTGTTGCAGTGTGTATGAGTTCATTTGAACTTTGCCTAGTTGATGTAAAGGGCCTTTTTCTCCTGGAGTCATCCATCCACTTTGGCACTTACACTCTTTCTGATTCCTCTTCCAAAGAATCCCCAGAGCTGTGAGCAGAGGAATTGGATTGGAGACATCTCAATTGCCAGACCCAATAGTCAGAAAATCATATTAAGAAATCCAACACCCCTTAATCATAAATGCCATGGAGTTTCAAGGGCAGTATGGATCATATCTTAGCATAATAAAAACTACACACTACGAACCTACAGCCATGACCCAACAATGTCATATACAAGAGTCAGACTCTTCCTGACCACCATCAGTTATTTTTAACCTTAGAAAGTATCTGCAACTTTTTATAAGTAGTACTACAATTGGGGTATAAAGTGCAAAACACAAGTCTTTGCAAGACATTTTTTGCACCATATCAATAAAGAGAACTGGTTGGAGAAAAGATTAGACATGACAAAGGAAGGAAATGAACACAGTGTAATGAAGGGAACTGGGGAGGACAGAGCACCAGTGAACATGAATTGATGAAAATTCCCCCAAAAGAAAGACAAAGTCTCTATGGGTCAAGAGTTCATATTATGGTCAAAGAAGAGTTGAAGATGCCTAAAACATGAGGAGCAAAGCTTGGAGTGGAATACAGAGGATATAGGGGAATCAATCATCTAAGAAATTTGATTTGGGAAGGGACACAGAACAAAGGTTGGAAGACACAGATGACTGACAATTCACCTAAGGACCTACGCAGCTTGAACAAATGAAAACACTGATTTACACAAAGAGGTTCCAGAGTGGAAAAGGGGTGAAATAGTGAGGTATGTGATTGGGGTGGATTTCTGAAGGTCAAACTGATAGAATAATGTTGGCAGTAGACAATGCTTTCACAATGACCTGTGGTACCTCTGAACACTTTTCTGACTCTAGATACTGGTCTATAATACAAAGCTATTTCAAGACCTAGAAAGGATATGAATATATCTGTACCTCTGTATCTAGGTCCAACCCATGCCCAGTGTTATACACAATAATAGTTGTCAACATGCCTAGGAGTCTTCTAGATTTCTTGATTTTGCATTTAGACTTTTGTGATATAGTCTCCTTGGAACTAACCATGTATGAATTTGTGTGTGTGTGCGTGTGTGTGTGTGTGTGTGTGTGTGTGTGTGTGTGTGTTTGTGTGTGTGTGTGTGTGTGTGTGTGTGTGTGTGTGTGTGTGTGTTTGATCAAGTTTATGGTCAAAGCTATGAGAGATTTTAATCATAGTATGATTTTGCAAGCATACCCACTTAGGCATGTGCACAGAAACCTTGGAAAACCCTTTTGCCCAGAGTTGAACTGAGGGTTTAATGTATAGAGAAGGACATAGCTTCTTCTGTAAAACCAGGAATATGCTTCGCAGAAACAGCCACATATTTTGGCAAGGCCTTGTAGGAGCTGTAGCTTCTATAGTTGAGAACCAAATTCTTCCCACTCTAAAGGGCTAAGGATCTGTTTCAAGGTTTCTTTGTGCCTGATCTCTGATGATATACTAGAGATATTCTGGGTTTCCCTTGTGCAACATGTTTGATTCAGCTCCACACTGACTTTGTCTTTATTAATAATACAGTGTTTTATCATTATTGTCCTCATTTTTCCTTTCATAAAAACTGTGAATAATATGATATATTTCTTAATAAACTTGTTTGACATGAGATAATGCTTGAGTAAGACCTCTAGTCACTATACTGTATCTCCTTTATCTCCAGTGTTCTTACCTTCTGGCCTCTTGGTCCTTCTTCTTTAATCCCTGGCACTGAAGAATGATCTGATGGTTAAGGATACAGAAATAAACAGGAAAATAAACAAAAAAACCCAAATGCAAACAAGAAATAATAGAAAAATCCTATCATTTTAAGCTACTATGCAGAATTGTTATATCATTATCCATAGTAGCTTTTATGATCTTTTTTAATTCTTTAAAAATTTGATATATGTACATAATGAAATATGAACACACACACATGCACACACTCACAGACATATGTATGTATCACCTTCGTCTTACCTCCATCCTTTCCTACATTTTTTTTTAATTTTAGATAACACAGTAAGTCTAATTACCACTGCTCATGAAGGCATGGATGTGGGATCATCCACTGGAGCCTTGGAACCTATAGTGGCTACAAACTCCAAAAGAAATGATACCCTCTCTTCCAGCAACTATCATTTGTCAAAATAATATCACTGAGAGTATGGGTCGGGAGAACATCTCCTCCACCTGTGCTTGGAATTACTTCAGAAAAATCTGTTTTTACTGTACATGATTACATAAGCTCCTACAATGTTGTATGTGTACCATATGCATGTAATTCCCTTTGAAGCCAAAAGTAGCCACTGGATTCCCTGAAACTGGTGTTATATGTGGTTATCTCTTTTAAAAGTCTTCTCCTCTACCATATGTAGGAACAGACATATCCTTTCCTTCCATTTCTAGTTGTCAGGATTTTGTTTATCTTTAAGTCTCTGAGTAGTTACTCATGACCAGAAAATTAAGCTTTGACTCAGCATCCTTGTGGTAATCCCAGGGCCAGTCTATGACATGGAACCTCTTCTTCTCTTATAGGAGCATCTGTGATTATACAAAACAATATGTATACAAACCAATAAAACACTATATGTGAAACATTCCTTTCTTGTAAATATCAAGTGTGGAAAAGAAGTCTCCTCAGCATGCTAGATATGTAAGTGTGTATTGATTTCTTGGCAAAGGGCATACATCTTGTGGTACAGAATGTTAGATTTCTAACCTGAAGGAGTAGGCTGAGGAGCGTATTTTCCATATCAAAGCAGACACGTTCCACAGGTTATCTTTGCATTCCTCAGTCCACACCTGTTTAAATTTCTCCAGTGTGGCACTTTGGCAGCCCTTTCCCCAGTTCTCTATTATCAAACAACCATTTTAGTTACCTGGCACTTTTTCTTGACTCTTTTGAGCTCCTGCCTGATTGACTTGTTCCCCCTTGCTCCCTTTTTCTTTCTGCTCTAACTTCTCTTCACATGGCTCAGGGTCAAGACCATTTTGGAGTCTTTTAGATGTCCCTAACTCCAGTATTACTCTCTCTATTATCTCCAATAATCTTTCTCCTCTACCATACCTAGGAGCATTTGTGATCCTTTTCCTTTTGTATTTCTTTTTCCACTAAAATTATATTTGTAACTCTTTGAGTGGCTATTTCCTATGCATGGCAACATTTCCTTCAGTGTGGAGGAGGGAGACTCTTAGTATCCAGAAGCTCACGACACTTGGGGGGACTTGGGAAACTGGGAACTTAAAAGACTCACAAAACCCTTCCTAAGCTTCTAGAAGCAACATACAATTTCTGGGAGATGGATGACTATCTTAATGGAGCTTCTGCAAAGTTGGAAGATTGCAATAGAGGTGAGATGGTATGACTCATCTGCCCATGCTGGGATGGGTCTTAGATGATGCAGTTGCTTTCAGTTACTCATATTCCAGAAGCTGTCACTCACACCCTTCAAGGACCATTGGGGTCTGCCCCACCTGGGAATCCATCCTGACCGCAGACACCAAACCTGACCCTATTGCTGTTACCAAGAGGCACTTGCTGCTCCTTGGGAGTTTCAGCCAGCAACTGACCAATTCAGATGTGGATGCTTAGAGCCAACCATCAGACTGAGCACAGGGACCCTGGTAGAGGAGCTGGTGGAAGGACTGGAGGAGCAGAGGGGGATTGCAACAACATACAAAGAACAACATCAGCTGGCCAGACGACCCAGTGCTCACAGTTACAAGACCACCTACCAAGGAGTGTACTGGGATGGATTCATGGCTCCAGATACATAGGTAGTAGAGGATGCCCTTATTTGGAATCAATGGCAGTGGAGGCCCTTGTTCCTGTGAAGCAATGATGCTTCAGCATAGGGTGATGCTGGAGGGGTGGGGTGGGAGAAGGTGGGTGGATGGGGGAGCACCCTCATAGAGGCAAAGGGGAGAGAAGGGAGAGAGGATGTGGGATGGGAGGCTTCTGGAGGTGTATCTAGGATGTGGGATATCATTTGAGATGTTCACAAATGGAATGAACAATAAAAAAGGAAAGAGGCTAGGTTTGGTGGAAGTATTTATTTTCACTCACACTCATGTGCCCTCAATTGGAAGAATATATATTCATGTCATCACATAAAATGTCACAATATAACCTCTCATGTCTGCTTTTTTCAATCAATCAATCAATCAATCAATCAATCAATTAATTAACTTTACACAGTAATTGTAGCTTCCTTCCTTCCACTCCTTCCAGTCCTACCCTCATATCCCCTACACCCATTCTTTCCTCCCCTTCTCAGAGACAGGGAAGACCCACAAGTATCAATTGCTCTCCCCCTGCCAAGGCTCAAGTCACAGCAGGAATAAGGGATTTCCCTTCCACTAAGGCCAGACAAGATAGCCCAGGGTGGAGAAAGGGATCCCAAGTAAGGCAACAGAGTCAGAGACAGCCCTCCCCCAATCCAATTGTTAGGAGACCCAAACTGAACATCTGCTACACATATGTAGGTAGACTTAGGTTCAGCCTAGGTATGCACTTTGGTTGATGGTTCATCTTTGTGAGTTCCCATGGGCCCTAGTTTGTTGACTGTGTAGGCTTCTTGTGTTGTCCTTGACTCCTCTGGCTCCTTGAATCCTTACCTGCCATCTTTTTGCAAGACTCTCTGAGCTCTACATATTGTTTGGCTCTCTTCTGTTTCCATCAGCTGATGCATAAAACCTCTCAGAAGACAGTTATGCTAGGCATAAACATGTAAATAAAGAAAATATCCAATAAAAAGAGAGAGAGAAAGGACAGAAGGAGCTGAAAGGATTTGCAACCCCATAGGAAGAGCAACAATATCAACCAATTAGAACTCCCAGAGCTCCCAGGAACTAAACTAACCAAGGAGTACACAAGGAGGGACCCATGGTTCCAGATGCATATGTAGCAAAGGATGGCCTTGCAGGGCATCAATGGAAGAAGAAGCTCTTGATCCTGTGAAGGCTCAGTACCCCAGTGCAGGAGAATTTGAGGGCATGGAGGCAGGAGTAGGTGGGTGGGTGGGGCAATACCTTCCTAGAAGTAGGGTGGGAAGTGGATAGGGGATTTCTGGGGGGGCAGGAACAGGGAAAAGGGATAACATTTGAAATGTAAATAAAGAAAATATCCAATAAAAATATCCAAAATAATAAAAATAAAAAGAATATCTTTACAGTAGTGTCATGGATTGACTTCTTCCCATCAGATGGGTTTCGCATAGAGCCAGCCATTGTTTAGCCATTGCCTTCTATCTCTGTTTCATATTTATCTTTGCATATATTGTAGGCAGGACAAATTAGGGATTGAATTTTTTTTGTTTTTTTGATGCCCCACTCCCTCCAATGGAAGTCCTTCCTGGCTAGAGGAGATAGACACTTCAGGTGCCATATTCCCCATGGCTAAGAATCTCAGCTAATCACCTATAGTCTTGTAAGTTCCCCAATTGAAATCATTGGTTCACCATCTAACCACTGATAGAAGCATTTCCTTGATTCTTCATCATTCTCTGATCTGGGCTGAATAGGTTATTTGTTCCTGACTTCTCAGAAACAGCTATACCATTATTTATAGTCACCCCAACAAATTCCGAACTCATCAATAATTTGTAAAATATAGGAATTCTGCTAGTAAAATTGACAATGTAAGCTTTCTACATAATACAAATTAGTTTACATGAATGGAAGCTTCATTATGTCAAATGGTTAATTTATGAAGTACTAATGCCTGTGGTAAATAAATTTAGGATAAATTATAACTAAACTTAAATTTTTTAATTGAACTAAATTAAACATAATTAAATTAAAGACTAAATTAAACTAAACTAAATTAAAATTAAGTAAGATTCTCTTAGACACAAACTAAACATTTAAACACAGAACTGATTAATAACCAGAGTGTACTATAAAATACCAGTGCTATTATGTGGATACATATATATTCTGGAAAATAATGTGGAAACATATTACATATTGTCATTACATATTCTTGAGTAACATTGCAAGATTATTCAAATGTATTTGATTTGTTTGTAAAGAACATTATATGATGGGGAGAAACTGGTCACCCCAAATTGCTGTGGAATGAGTTGGAGTGGTCTGAGAACATGTTTATTCTTTTACTCTGTTCTCAGAGACAATGTTTACTGTGTGCTTTACTGTGGAGTTGATGGCTACAGAGCATCAGTCACCACTGAGATGGGATTTTTAAAGATCTAGTGCTATGACATATCAGAACCACACTGGTGAAGAGTACCAGAAGAGATGTAGAGAAAACCCAACAAGCCTAAAATTAATTTACACAAAACCAGGTAAGTCGGGAGGCAAAGAACAAGTGTGAGATAAACCAGGAAGAAAGGTTCTTTAGACAGCTTTTCAATCTATTAGGCTGTGGATTTTCAACTTCAGGTTTTGCATAAATCAAACACTGAGGGAGCATGAGGGCTTAGAGTGTGTACTGCTCCTTGGGTTCACAGAGAAAATAAATCAATCTCCTGAGCTGTAGAAGGACATTGAATGTGAAATTGCCCGATATAAATGTCTTTTGGCTGGAAATATTTACTTTCTGAAAGGATTCAGAAGATATTGGAAGTAGCATGAGAAGAGCACAATAGTGCAACAACACTGACAAAAACTGATTACAAAATCTCTTCCCCGGTCACCCTCTCTGCTGCCTCTATTCTATCTCCTCTCCTTCTCTCCTCTCTGCTCTTTCTCTATCCTTACTTCATTTCCATTAGCATCGTTTGTTCTCTCTCCTCTTCCGCTATCACCTCACTCACTGCCTTTCCATTTCTCACTCTTTCCTCACCTCTTCACTTCTTTCTTTGCATCTCCTCCTTTCACTATAATTTATTCTCTTTTTCATTTTTCTTATTTTCCTCCCCCTTTCTCATCTTCTTTCACCTCTGCCTTTCTCTTCTTTTCCTCTTCGGTGTTACAGTCACACTTCTTACAAAGGCAGTTGCCTATTAGGTGCCCACAGTTTCTTAACTGACAATTATCCATTATTTCTGAAATAATCAATGTGGGCTACCTGACTCACCAGACTAGTAATTTTGAGTAGAATAGTTTCTTTATACGTCCATCATGTCTATTTGGCATTACAAAGAGACAATTGTTCACAAATCACCAGGAAAGTCCGCCCATATCTGGCATCCAAAGAGAGACATAATAGAACCAAGATGAGTATGATAAGCAGTTACATTTCCAGCTGATGATAAATAAAACTGAAATGGAAGTTGACCCATGTGAAAAAGTGTAGCTGTCAGGAAAACTTGATGTGGATGTCCTTCTCTACTGGTATCAAATGCTTGTATTCTACTGTCACACTTGTGTTGTCACTGTCTAGTAGTGAGTATCTTACCACAGACCACTTAGTTTGACAGCAGAGTTCCACTTAGAGGCCCTTCATACTTGATGCCATCTTACTCATGAAGTACAGAGTGGCACCCCTCATAAATTAATTGGATAACCCTGGAAGTATGGGCACATTCAAAACAGCATCTTCAGAACAGGAAATATATTGCAGAGACTCAAATTAGCTCATTTGCACTGGAATTTTAAACAGGTTCTTGCACCCAATTTGTGGCCTTTGCTCCGTATGAGACACGCAATCAAGGCTCAGCTACTAGCCAGTTGAAACTTGCCATCAGAGGGATTAATTAGAGCAATAAGATTGTCCTGGTATTAACTATGAAATTTAAATTTAATATCTTTAAAGATTTTAATTATCATATATTAGATGTACACTTTAATGTTATTCACTGTGACATTTTCCTACATGTCCACAAAGTATTTTAAATATTTTCATGCCCATACTTATCTCTTTGCTTCTCTCACCCCTCATATCATTCTTTTTCCAATCTAGGCCTACTTCCATGTATTTCTTTAAATATTGTTTGATTGATTGATTGATTGATTGATTGATTGATCGATTGATTGATTTTAGTAGATGAAGAAGAAACCCATAAACCTTAGGAAGCTAACTCTTCTGCAAGTCTTAGGAAACTCAAGAGTCGGCCGATTGACTTGATGTTCTGTGAAGTTTACATAAGCAGTTTACAGTTACACGGTTTCACGACCTTTGCTGGGTAGCTTCTAAGAGTTGACAAGAAGCAACAGGGCTGTGTTTATTCCATCATCTCCAATCCTGAGCTGGGCATTTTGTGTGCCTAGGAACATCCTATTAGCAATGCTCCTATATATAAATTTAGTAGCTCACTGTTGCAACAAGCTGAAAGTTGGTGTTTATTCTTTTGAATTCCATTGGTGCTCTATCTGAGATAAACAAAGGTTTGTTCACATCTGCAGGAAAGGTAATGACATGGTTGTAGAATAAGCAGAGATTGACAGACTTAAAGATAAGCTGGGAGGGTAGAAGATCCATGGCCTCTGCAATACATCATAATACAAACAACTAGATTTGATGTACCTTAAGTGGAACAGCCCAGATAGCAATCCTTATATGTCCACCTGTCCCCATCTGGCCTTGGATATTAGTTCTTTGCTACAGAGCAATCACAAGCTTTGTTTAATGGTTGACAAGTTAAACAACTGATGCTGGAGCATATGAGAAGGAAATATTCTTAAGGGAAATCCCAGACACTTCATGGGGTGTGATTTCATGTTTCTTGATGAAATAGTCTCGGTTGGCTGATGGATATAGAATATATTGCAATTATTGAAAGTGATATTTATGAGAGAGTGTTTTTAATCGTATTGTGGCAACAGTTAAGAAGACTCACCTGTGGACAATAGGATATCAGATACCTATTCTGAAAAATGGTGGCTACATAGCTACATAAGTAGAAAACATCAGTGTGGACAAAAAAGGGATTTCAGGGCTTGCCGCCACCACCACCATAACCACCACCACCAGCACCATCACCACCACCACCACCACCACTACCACCACCACCACCACTAACACCACCACCACCACCACCACCACCATCATCATCATCATCCTCATCCTCATCATCATCATTTGAGTCTTCTAGGATACAAGAGAGAAAGAGAGCACAAATTAATCTGTGGTAAATAGTAGGAACATGAAATATTGCTGTAATAACACAAGGAGTAAATGCAACATTAGATGTTGAGCTGGGGTCTTTACAATGGCCCATTTCAGAAAGCTATGAAAATTAGGGAATATTCTCTATATGAGCTTCTAGAGTTGGCAGAATGTTTTAGAACAAGAAAGAAATCTCTCCTAGCCTGCCCCATGAGAGCACTGAAATGAGGAACAGTAGGATCTGAATGAGATGTTTGAAAACAGACGTTCATATTCAAAACATTATATGATTCCATAATGTGAATATTTTATTAACATTTATTTTATAGTCACTGTATGCAGGTTGGATTAGGTTGTAATTTAACCTCCTGTTAATACTTGTATGTCTCTCCTTTAAAATGTGCTAAGTTTATGCCTAAAATACTTCTTATTTGATAAGGAGTTATAAAAATTAATTCATAACGTTTCCCTCAAAATTGACCAACTGACAAGGTAGCACCAAGCTCTCTTCTCAATATTTTCATATAGGTCAAGATTCCTCAATGTAGAAACAGAGTTCATATTAATTTACTCTTTTCCTAGGCAGTGACAGAACGTAGCTTAAGATGTGAAACCTAGTTCAGGTGAGAAATGACACACACTAAGGACAGAGTTGGGGTTCCCATTATCCCAGGCACCCAGATGTTGCTGGGAACCACAAAGAGTTGCGAACAAGCCCTTCCTTTCAATCAGGCTGATGACAAGCCTGGGTACTGGGGAGGAGAGGGGGAATCCAGTTTAGCTCAAAGGTGATTGGACTTCAGTGGGGCCTTCCATGCGAGACTTAGGAGGTGAGACACGATATGACAAAGACTTCTCCCCATGATGGTTCCTGATGAAAGAACTTTCCTTGCTTGTCCAAACTATTTATTTATAGTGGAAAAAGGTAAACATGACTTACTCATGTTAGACCATAGATTAAATACTTTGTACAGGAATGAGTGTCCAGAAAGGAATGCTGGTTGGCTAAACCCTCAGGGTCAGCCCATCTAGATAATTCATTAACATGTCTGTGCTCAATGCTACATGACTAGTTGTCATGATCCACATGTGGGGTGTCAAGGTTCAAGAGAGAAAGTGGTTCAAGATAAGATGAAATGCCTACCATTCTCCGATATGAGAATTACAGGAGTTTCTAAATCCACTCAGTTCCATATGCCCCAAAACTTTTCTTTTTCCTACAGCAGATAAAAGCCTTTATAGAAGTCCACAACTGTTCCAAATGGTAGGGTGCCCAGCCCCATATGATACACATGTAACGCAAGCCCTACAACTAAATCTCAGAGGACAACATGGAAGTAGAAATGAAAAAGTTGCAAAATTCAGTAGGCCATGACATCTTCTGAGACCTGAGGTCCTCTATATATAACATGGAATCAGGACATATCGGCCACTTTCCAACTTTCTGCATATTTCCTTTGTTTTCTCCCATAATTAAATCCATATACAAAAGCCAGTGACCAGGATGTATATATGAGAGAAAACATATGCTAATTTTTCAGCTCCTTCCTTATTACTGCATATTTAATATTTTATTTTGTTTTTTCACAGCTATAAAAATGCATGTATATATGGAAGCATATAAAGATCCATATATGTAGATATCTATATCTATATCTATATATATATATGATATATCATCGATTAAAATATAATCTAATAAAAATTCTTAGTTGCTATAATACATATAATCCTACTGTTCATATTTCTTGATTGAAAATGATCTTATTTTAAAGAATTAATAAAAGTTTTGAGGTCATTTATTCTTAGGTATTTTACTGATAAAAGGTGAAATTACAGGACTAACATTACAGGCATGATAAAATAATGGAATTATTGGGGTTCAGAAATCACCACAGAAACCATATAATCACTGATCTCTGTTAAACAAGAATAATTAATTGAACACACATTCCAAGACTGATTGATCAGGACCACAAAAAAGACTCAGGAGCCTAATTTTGGTACCGGTGTGTTCTTATGGCAGGCTTTTTGTAGGAAAAATCAAGTTTAGAAGGTCAGAAGTATAAGGCGGACACAGTACTGCATTCTGGCTAACTAGACAAAGTATTATTGGCTGACTTTTAAAATGATTGGTCCTAAGTGAGATAAGAGGGGTGATAGGCAGGTGGTGATCAAGGACATTCAAGAGCACTGAGGTAACAGAGCATAAGTAATAAAACCATAGTGCATGACTTTTTACGGGATTATTTCAGTGTCAGCTATGCATAATTACTTCTTGGAAGTGGAATCTGAGAACCTGAACTTACTTTCACATTATAAGTAAAATGGAGACTGAATACAAAGTGGCTACAGTTATGTGAAAGGGATCAGTCATCGACAGGTATGTAATAGAAGAAAATGAGGAGAAAACTGGAAGTCAGTGTTAGAAATCTCTGAATTCTAACTTTTCTTGTTTGATATTGTTTTTTGTTAGCAAATACAGAAGAAGCTAGAAACTTAGATATAGTGTCTGATGAGCAGGAAGTGGCAGAACACTGAGAAGCATGCAGCTGTTACTACGCTGGCAATGAATAGCCACCTAGTGATTCCATTTACCAAAGTTAAACACATCTTTAAGATGGGAAATGTTGTATAAAAAGTTAAAAACTGATCATGGGGTAAGGATTGTTTGTGTAGCTCTGGTCTCAAAGGACGATCTAGAACACAGAACTCTATAGATGTCTTGGATTGGACCCTCTGTGCTTCAGCAGAATAAGCACTGTGGAATCACTGGCTCACATTATCAGTCTCAAACACATGACATCAGAGGAGCCCTGTAGAAGGAGCTTTTATTCACCTGTTGTAATTGTCATCTAGGAGGCTTGCTACCTTTGTGTGCTAACCTAGGCCTAATCCTGGAAGTTTTCAGCTTATGTACAATCTAATCTAGGCCTACAATATTTTCAGCCTCTGAGACTTGCTTCTGAATATACTCACTTCTTTCTAGTTCTTTCTGAATTTCATCTGACTGATTTAACTCAGAGGCTCTGTTACAAACTTCTCTCCAAGCTGATTGACTCAATCTGGCTTCTCTCAATGTTTGACCTTTTGCTCTGATTGGCCTCATGTTAACTTTGACAGTATGATCTAAATGTCTATATCCTTCTCTTTCTCTAGAAGATTCTGTCTTCATATGTCTAGCTTGTTCTCTGTCTCAACCTGTCTCTGTACAATTGTCCCAGTAAAACTGCCTCCTCTCTACTCAGCAGTTCAAAACATTCAATTTTACCAATGATGACTCAGGAGCCAGATACTGGGGTGAAACTCTCCTAGCTCACAGAGGCAGAGACAGAACCTAGACAAATTCCCTACTCCACCAAATCCCAGAAAGAAAAAGCCTTTACTCCTTCTCCACACTGTCAAACTCCTTAAGCTCAACGTCCCTCCCCTCTATGTCCTTATATTAATTCCTGCCCAACTGGCTGGTTGCTCTGCCTTTTGACATATGGTTGACTTTAGTTAATCAGGTTTACATAAAGTCCTTTAGATTAAAGGTAAGTGTTAAGGCTGAGCCACACCATAACACTGTATTTACAATAAACAGAGAGCTCTTGAACTAAAGGCATGTGCTAGGACTGAGCAACTCCACAACAAGAAGCAGGATTTTCCATTTTACAATCTTGGGATTCACAATGTGATCAAATATCCTGCAATACAGCCCAGTAAGATTACAAATAAGGTGTAGATTAGATATAGAAGTTTGGCCATAGCACATTAAAGCTAATATTTAAACCCATTGCAGTGTCTTCCATTCACATGTCTCTCACCATTACAAACCCAAAACTATATATCTTTAGGTGCAGGGCCAGCATAGGCTAATGAAGGTCTAATTATCTTGGGGATTCTTACTTGGAACTGTATGCACTTGGCATTCCCTGGGATGATGATACTGGCCTGAAAGATACTTAAGAGGAATGTGGATCTAAAGGATTGCCCACTGACATCTCTATAAAAATAAAAGACAAGCACACATGCAGTGTTATTTAGAAAATATGTCTATCTCCTATCTAGAAAAGCATCTGTTTTTCTGATAGTATTCTTTATAGTTGAAAGGAGTGACATTAACACAGACGCTTTGTAATTCACATTGAAAACTGCATTCCTCTCTCTTACAAACAGTTCTATTGTGCCCAATGCACTCATTTTACTTAACGCATGTCAGGTGAAAGAAATGTACTTTAGAATTGATGCGGCCAAAAGCACAGAAGAATGGGCATGAGTTTCTCTTATAAAATACAACACAGCAGAACAAATTGTACTTCATCCTTAACGCTTCCAGGAGTACAGTT